>JAGDQP010072570.1:0-10493 GCA_022664845.1 Lepisma saccharinum | reverse complement strand
GAATATGAGAAAAGCGAGAAATTCCACAATGGTATTGGCAGGAACATAGAGGCACAAAAAGTTCCGTGACTGCCCGTCTGTAAACTTGCCCTGGTCTACAGACTAACGTATTGTCTTTATTACCCATGCAGCAGATTTTGCCCTTACGTGCCCCCTTTGCACGTATAGGTTACTTTATCGTAAGTTGCGACAACCTCTATAATGCATATGGAACTGTGTGCACACCGCTTCATTAAAAGTAATGTTTTTCATCATTTACCATCAGTCCTTGTGTTTCATTTCTTCATATACTTCCTACCAATCACGAAATTAATCACTTTATCTGTGTGTGAAGTTCCTTAGTCCAGCGATAGGAATTTTGTCCTGCTAGATTTCATTTCTGGCCCACTGTGCGTAGCCGCTATTGAACTTTACCTGAAGCACGATACGCCTATGACAGGGGAAGGGAGTATTAAAGAAAACAGTGAACAACATTCCAATTGCGCGATGATGTAGTTCAGACGACTTGCACTACCGAAGAAAAATTAGGTATGAAAACAGAATTTCCAGCGAATACCTATAGAGGATCCGATACTAGCAACTATAGCGTGGCTGATAGGAAACAAATACATAATCTCAAATCATAAGTTATAATACGCTATACTTCTGTTTTCACATCACAACACATCAGAATTGCCTTTTCGTATGGAGTGTATTCGAAGTAATATAGATTTAAAAGCATAAAGAATTTCATTTTACAGATCAAATCATGAAAATCTTCAGTGAACAAAAAACATAAGAAGTCTCATGCTTGTGGTAAGCTGCTTTTAAGGAGCAGTATCTTCCGACTTACGTCATATTCCAGCCGGGATGGGTTACCCCTGCTACCGGGACGGGTTGGACCTTTTTCCATGCATGCTTCATGGTATGCGCACTGGATTGAAGCCGCGGCGTGGTTTGAGGCCCAAGATAATTGTAGAATTCGGTATTCCACCATTCACAACTGAGAATGAGGGAAAAGGGAGAACTCAATTCGGGATGGTCTCACTGAGCCGCCTGAGCAGGGTCTGATTATTTAAAACATTTCTTTCAATGGCTTTAGACAACTTTGGCTCAGGCCGAATGAATGATGATAGGACAATTGGTGGAATGATGAACGTGGGACCACCCCGAGAAAACCCACGCGCACGGTGTTCGTCCACCACAAAGCCCACATGGCTCGAGCCGGGATCGAACCAAGGATCCCGCGCACCAGAGGTGAGCGCTCTACAACTGAGCCACCGCGGCCCGAGCAGGGTTCGAATTGCCACTCAATCTTTCCAGTGTAACTTGGCCGTCCGGCACCCCAATCACCAGCCCACAAAAGACGGTAATCTATAATCTATCTAGCTGGAAGAGCTAATTAGTTCTCGTCAGTTATGAAATCAACAGATGGAAAAATGTTATTTAATAGTTTGTGTTATAGTACTGATTGAACTACATTACTTCCTTGTATTTTAATAAAACAAGGCTAAAGTGTTGTAGATTTTAGATAGCAATATTATTCTAGAGTTAGAATGACGGTTTTGACTGCATTCTTATAATCTAAAATGCAATGGATTTCATTATTATGAACTTCTGTGACTTTCCCTCATTTCAGAAATCATTAAAAATAAAAAATAATTAAAAAACACACGGGTTTTAAGAGCGATTTTTCAAATGGGGCCAACCGAAAAAAACAGTTTTTGGGGGGCGGGCTGGGCATACCTTGGCAAACCCTGGGATAGGGTGGGGAAGAGTATATTGGAAGGTAGTCGGCCAGGATCTAGTTTGTAGGTATCACCCCGGCATTTGCCTGGGGTGACTCAGGAAAAAACATCAGTCAGAATGGGCGGCTACTGTGATTGTTCCCAGGACCTTCCGATTACTAGGTCAACGCTCTACCAACTGAGCTACGGTTGCTCGGTCGGTCAGGGCCTACGTTGAAAGTACTATCTCGTCATTTTGCCTCGCGTGTGAGAAAAAAAATAACTAGAAAAAATCATCAGGTTGGTCGGCCGTTTATAATACGTCAACGACGAGAAGTATCAATATTGTAGTCTAAAAACATTTCATTAATCAAGCAATCGTGGTACCATAACAAGAGAAGGGACACCAGTTTAGTTTCTTGTCACAGTAAGTGTTCAAGAAAAAAGAAAATTAATTTCTCAGTATCCAAAAATGTAACAGATTTTATGATTTCAATTATGATATGTATCAACTTAGTAATCCGCCATCCTTTATACACTAACTACAGATGACAAGTGCATTTCAAATATGATACCCAAATAATATTCATGCATTCAAAATCATAAAAATAGTGGACCAAAATCACCAAATCCTGGTTTTGTCATTCCGAGGATGCGAGTTCCAGACATCGCAAGTTTGGAATATTTGTCATCCAGAGGGAGGGTGAAGAGTCATATTTTAGAGTCATCTTATTGAAAATATAACTTTACCTAATGTACTAATCTAAACCTTGTAATTACTCTATCTTAAGCCCTTACAGTGAAGTCGTAACTTTTAATTCCAGTATTCGCAGATTTCAATTTGTAGCGACGGCGCACACGACACTACTTTGACTAGGTTTGCTGCTTAATTCCGATCAACGTGGCTTGGTTAAGGCAAATTAAAAAAAAAAAAAATGAATATCAGCACACTACTGATTAGTTATTGCTACGGGCGTGATTATTCACATAACCAGCGCCTCTGGTATCTCTCACACGAAACTAAAAGCAAAAGCATGCGGCGTTCACTTCGAAAGACTTTCAAATAGTAGTTTGCTACACGACCAGCACACCGAATTCCTCCACGTGCTCATCGACGAAAGCAGAAACATGCAAATTTTATCGCTATTAAGATTTTCATGCCCTTGCCATCCACTTTATTTTATTTTGTTTCAGACAAAATTAAATTAAAACAAAAAGAGAGAACACGAGAGTGTCTAAAAATCGGTACTAAGTGAAGGAGTTATATAATTACTTACGGCAAAAACACCTCTCTTAATTTTTGGGCTTCGGCTTGACTCTTAAGCCATCGAGTGGAGCTACAACGTAAACGGAGAAGAGATAGAAGATAAGAAAGTTAAAGAAAGAAATATCTAACCTGTCTTACATGTGTCCTCCACGTAAGTAATTACAGAATAGTGTTAACACAGCTGAAAAGGCTCTTGAGCATCGCGGCAGCACTGTTCTGGTCCGATTTACATCATTTTCAAATACAAGAGAATCAGAAATTATCCACAATGTGAAAACTATTTTGTCATGCACTCAACCAGCCGATGATGTGCGCTGTTCTGCACATAGATACATTTCTAAATAGGGTAATGGGAATATGGATTCGTGTTTACACCAAGGAAGTGCAGAGAAACGTGAAAGATTTCCGTAGTCAGAAAAAGTACCAGGAGACGAAATTCATTGTAGGCTGTGAAATGGTTCGCAGTCGGTAGAGCCTATTCTGTTTTTGTTCCCAACTACCAACAATTGATTAGGGAATCCGAAGATTAACTCCAGTGGATTTCATAATTATAACCCGATGAAACCAAAGAACCACCTTCCATAGTTATTACCAGCAAGGAAATTTATTGTGTCGAAGTGAGACATTGTTGATTGAAGAACAATAAAACCGAAAGTCTTCTTTTCATAACTGTGCTAATATGCTTCTCTTAGTTCGACATTAATTAAATACAATACAGTTATCAAGTAACATATACAGTTTATAAGTCATTGTATCTTCTTTAATTCATTACAATTCAAAGACATAGTTTTGCAGTCCAGTCGTTAGGTAAATATGCATCATAATGACGTTTCCACATACGATATAATGAAAAGAAAAAAATGTACAGGTGTTTTTAAATGTAACAAACAGTCACATGTAGATGAACATAGCGGGTGTCCTTGTGTGACACTAACCACTCCCAAAATGACTAAAATATCCAGACAAGTTGCTGCAGAATCGGTGTGTGAGCATGCGTCACTTAGCTGGCACATACAACATCTCATAAGACAGTATATCTTTCACCTTCAACTCACCCTTTCACATGAAAACATAATCATCCTGATGCATCCGATTGACAAAATGATCATACCTCACTAAATAAATGAACCGGTAGCCATCGTCAGACATTCGACCACATTTCTAGCTCATAAGAAAGGATTCATAACCAGATTTGATACAGCGGATAAGACGTGGGTCTATCACTTTGCCCAGCGTACGCAGTGGAAACACCACGGATCTACATTCCTAGGTTAAAGACTGCAACATCACAGAAGCTTATATTATTGATTTTTTGGACTGCTGAAGGATCATTCTTGAATGAATAGCGGAATATCGATCCAATGCAATTGGCAGCTACTAAGCTAGTCTTAACACACCGACTGGTTAAAGCCATCAAAAACAAACACCGAGGAAAGTTGACTCAAAGCATCCTCTACCCAGACCAACGCACTACTACACCACCGCTATGCTGCGATGGCCGCTATAGTGAGCACTGGATTCGAACGCATCACATGAGCTGAGCTTTCACGCTTTTCCACAAAACCTTAAAACCTACACCCATGGGAAAAATGGAGTGATTGCCCACCCAATCGACGGAGTTTATTTACTGTTAGGAAAACTGAAAATAAATCAGAATGTTACAGTTACGAAAATATATGTAGTGCAGTCTATCTCTATCTTAAATGAAATAGTGAGGGGAAAAAGAGTAAACCCAAAGATCACCTACATAACAAGATACTTACGATGTCTGACAGGTAGATGCGCCCTCTGAACCTGATGCGGGATGAGCATTGGTGGGGGCGGCGGTGGCGGAGGAGGAAGACCAGCAAACCCTGTAGCCATGGGAGCGATCATCGGCTGAAACCCTATCGGGGTGGATATTGTTGAAACTACCACCGCTTGCTGTTGTTCCAACTGCTTCTGCACCTGCCGGTACGTATTGGACCCTATCACAGGTCGAGGCGGAGCTGGAGGAGGGGGAGGCGGAAGCACCGGTACGGCAATTTCTGCCTCAAACCTAATGCACAAAAAAAGAAAAGGAAACAATTTATTTTATTATAATCAACACATTACTATTCTATTCGGTTACATGTAATGATGGATGTTCTGCTCAGAAGTAGGTTTGTGATTCGATGGTCCTTGGGCAAAGTAAACCAATGGTGGTTTACCATCACCTTCCAGACCATTCTCTAATCGGGTGTGACATAATCTGAACGAATATATGTGCACTTCTTATCTTTCCTTTTCAGTACATATATCCTACAATGTTCAGCAAATTATCTCTTATAATACTCTGCTACCTCTTAGAAATAACATTACCTCCTCCCCTATATGAAATTACTTTGATAGTTTCATTATTTTACGAAGCATTATTATAATCTGTAAAAATCTTCCAAATACAATACCTTCAATATAACACCACAGTCAACCTGTAGTAATGTTCAGAGCAGTAGAGTCGGAACCAATTATTGACTTAATGAAGTCGGCCAAAATACACCGACTTCGACTCCTACTACATGGAAATTGTAAAATAATTCATTAAAAATTCCCATAGGAAGATGTCATTCTCAGTTGGATTAGAGGAAGTGGCACTTCGGGTTTTGTGAGTTAACCGTTGCTTTAAAGCACATGCATCCATTTATTAAGGAGACCTACCGCGAGGTCGTAGCATGTTCTTGTAACGGTTAGTTCTTGACTTAAAGTGGATAATATAAACTGCATATTTCCACATCAAATTAAAACTAAACATCTGAAAAGAATACATATGTACCTTAGGAAATGTAGTAGTCAAACATGCGAAACGTTTCGCTATCCAATCGGTAGCATCGTCAGGCGTAGATAAATATTAATGGAATATGACATACGTGGAAATGTAATTTACATATTTCCAATTTCAAAGATAATGAATCGACTACATTTATTTTTATTTGAGGATATATTTCAATTTACATTGCATCTGCAGCGTCGATTATCTGCGTTATAATAATCGTTCGTCCGTTATTAACGGGTCGTCGGTTATTCTGGTCACCAATACACCGTAACACGAAATTATATGCCTTGGCTGACTTAATTATTATTATTGTACATTTGATTCTATTTCAATCACTAGAAATTTGATAAAAAGAACCTTTTCGTGGGCCAATGAACCAAGACTTAAGAATCACGAAAAGATTAATTAAATGTCCTATATTGAGTATCTTAAAAAGTTTTGGTAGACTATTTTGTATTGGCCAATTTAGTAACCTTTAATTTTTTGCCCGTCACTATTAAAAGAGCGCACTGCTTGTAAAAATACAGAAACGTCCAAGCCCCAGGCGGGATTCGAACCCGCGATCTTGGAGACGCTGGCCTAACACCTGAGACCACATGACTACCTTGGTCGGCATGGAGTATCCACACCGAATTACATGCTGTAGATATATTTTCTTTCTAATTACAAATGCGGAGGTGACATATAAATTAAGGAGTCCGAGTCAAAGTTCCTGTGTACAGATTCCGCACCCCAATAGTATATTTGATGGAATAGTGTGCTCTTGAGATAAGGAAACTGACAGGCATCAAAGAATAGTCCTTTTAAAACCACGTTTCTCCATCCCCTCCTGGTTTTGATAATAATCAGAACACTTTTCAATTTTGACAAGTCTTTATTTCTCTGCTTCTATCGAAAACTAACTCAAAACTTCTTTGCTATATCTATGCAGATCCATCATCTCAGGAATTTTTACCTCTTCGGCCAAGATATAATATTTGGCAACTGTAACAAATGTCTTTTTTTTTTGTTATACTCTAGGTACACTCAAAATCACTGAAATTGGCCGAAGGGATCACTTTTATAAGTTCAGTAAGTTGCACAACATGGGAGACCTCGGGGTAGCCAAGAGGTTAGCGCGCTCGCTTTCCGTGGGGGATGGTCAACGTTCCACGTGTTGTTGTCCAAGTATAGCTATTACATCAATGTTGCCAGATTATCCAGGTTTCAGACTTGGAGAAATCTTCCATCTACCATTTTCTATTAAAGTGAGTTTACATGATCACGAGTGGTATAACATTACTTTCGCAAACTTTGTTTTTATATTTTTATTCATTTATTTCATGCACTACAAAAAATTACTGCTCTACAGAAACAGGTTTTCACTTCCGCGATGGGTTTGAGTTACAACATATAAAATAAATCCATGAGAGCTTAAAATCAAAATCTCCTTACAATATGTGTTATGACACTAACAAATCTATTAAATTTTCTGCAGCACACGAAACAACCCACAGCTGGAACATATTCGATATAACGAGAAATAATAGTAGTCAATTACAAATTTCTTGCAAGTAGTTCAATTGTTACGTATCTTTAACGGCCGAAATATTATTTACCGTATTATCTTAATCTATTGAACGATTTTATTTATTTTGACTGATAAATTTAAGGCTATGTAGCCCTCTCTTCCACATTACCAGTAACATGATTATTAGCATTTATCATTATACATCGATACACTTACAATTAGGATACACACAAATAAACAGTAACTAAATCTTATTCCTCTCACGGACGCACTCAATACATACATACATGAACACTTTATCTAGGTTTGCAACATATGATATACTGCTGCCATATACCATAACAAAATAAAAAGTATATTTCTATCAGTTATAAATTAACTCATTTATCCAATCAATCTGATTGTGTGAGGCAATCTGATCGAATTCAACAAGAATGATGGAGAGATGCTGCTAAATATTTTTGTTCTTCTTATAAATATCTGGATTTCATTTCTGCTAGTAATATGTTACTGAATTTCCTTTTAAATATTACGCTTGATTGCTTTCTCGTGAGCTCTGAAGGCAACGAGTTCCACAACCGTGTTCCAGTTGCAACAAAAACCTTGCTGTACTGGAATGTTCTGTGACTCGGTATAACTATAAAATGTTATCAAATTGTCTGCTTCTGTGTGTATCACAAGGTTGTTGAAAGAGATCTAATAGATATTGAGGGCTAGTTTTCAGTACTGCCTTATGAACTTGATAGACAATATCAAGCATTCTTTTTGTTTTCAAGTCTAGCCAGTTCAATTTCAGTCTCCGTGGTGTTACGAAGTCATATTTCCTGGCCCTGACAACGTACCGCATGCAAGAATATTGTGTGCGCTGTAGTCGGTCTGATAAAGCAGTTGGCATATCATTGTTAAGAACGTCCCCGTAGTCGATCTTCTTCTTGTTTCGCTCAGTCTTTTTCCACCTACGGGGAATCGACGTTTCTGATGAGTCTTTTCCACAAAGCCCTGTCCTGAACTTCTTCCCCTGACAGATCATTCTTAACCCTATCCATCCATTTTTTCTTGGCCTCTCTTGTCGTCCACATCCAATGCCATCATTCTTCTGACTACATAGTCATTTGTTCTCCTCACAACACGTCCATATCATTGTACTCTTCTTTCTTGTATCTTCTTAGATATCTCTACAGCTTTGGGTGTTCCTCTTACTCTCACATTTCTTACTCTGTCTCTTCTTGTTATTCCACACACCAAGCGTAGCATTGTCATTTCGGTGACATCTAATATCTTTTCTTATGCTTCCTTTATTGGCCATGCTTCTGCTCCGTACATCATTGCTGGTCTAACCACTGTTTTGTAGATCATCCCTTTATTCTTCACCCACAGAGAATGCCACTTACTTTCATCCAATTTTGCCATCCCTCTTGCATTGTGTGTGCTATTTCCAAGTTCAAATCGCCATTCCCAGTAACAGATGAGCCTAAATATTTAGAACTTTTAACTGTATTCTATCGTTCTTCTTGCAACATCACTCCTCCTCCTCCGTTAAACTCAGTTTTCTTTCTATTAATCTTCAGACCTACATCTTCCACAAATAATACTTTTCCGGACCCACCTAGATAGACCCGGGAATCGAGTTTTACTTATGTATTTTGACTTTTTGAGTTGACTCCAAACTGTCGCAAAAGCAACGTTCTCGAGATATGACACAAACGTCGCAAATGAAACTTTGGGTTCGTTTTACTTTATCTACACCAAAGGAAGAAAAATGAACAGCAGAAAGGTTATGTTACCCAAGTGAGTAGGAGTTTTAAAACGCAAATCAAAGTAACTTTTAGAGTCATGATCCAGTGTTATCAAAGTGAAATACGTAGATATACGTGGGACTATATATGCATCCGCCATAGGTGAGGATGTGTGCCATTTTCTTTCACCCGCTAATTGACCGGCTCCGAGAGTGAAAAATGTAAAGATACATGACCGCACCTAACATTACCTAACTTCCACGTACAATGGTCACTAATTTAGGACGAAATTCGGCAAATGAAATTACAATAGGATATTCGCTATGCCATTAGTATTCCTCCGCGTGTCACCATATAAGAATGGACTGGAGTGCGTATTTTAAGAATAAATTATTTTCGTGGGGTTATCATACTATTTACTGGACATGTCGGTTTGTGCGTATGGAAGTAACAGTGGTAATTAATTTTTAAGAACGACTGGTGTTGACCGTATAATATTGGTCAATAGGGTGGTGTCCTTTGGAGTAGATAAAGTAAAACTTAACCACTTTATTTTATATGGGCCGGTCTAGTAACATTTTGACTTCGGCCCGTCACGATTCGCCCATTTACAGTCAGATAAAATCCACAAACATTCCATTCCTCTGCCCGGATTCGAACCCTGGACCTTCAAGTCGTTGCCCTAACGCCATAGATCTCACAGCTTTCCGGTCGCCACAAACGTCGCAAATATTACTTTTCCGGACCCACCTAGAAACACCACCGTGTTTTCCTATGTACTTTGAGCTTCTGAGTCGATTTATGTCACTCTCAACCGTCGCAAATGCACCGTTCCTGAGTATGACACGAAATGTCGCAAATGTTACTTTTCCAGACCCACCTAGAAAGACCTTGGAATCGAGCTTTTCTTATGTCTTTTGACTTTTTGAGTCGATTTATGGCACTCTCAACTGTAGCAAATGCACCAGTTTACTTTCTCTACTCCAAACTTGATCCCGCTTCTGACCAATATAATAATCCTACGCTCTTTATAACTGAACCACTACATCCTTCTGTCAACTATAAGCAACACTACTCTAAGCATCCTTGTACCCAAAATTCAGAACTGCAGTATCATCTTCCTACTTTGAAACAAAACCTACCGAAATAAATTGGTATTGTGAATAAAACCGTCTCACAACTAAAAGATTTTAACTTACCGGTTCATTTCGGCCTCCATAAGCTTTCTCTTTTCATCATTAATCCCTGCCATCTTTGTATTTGATAATTTTCAGCACATTTAGTACTCAAACAGTAATTAATATTTAATATCTGCCACAGTAAAATTTACTTCCAACCCATTCAATAAGTATTTACATTACCGATCTGCTTAATATACATGAGAATCAAGGTGGTAAACAAGTGATGCACAGACAGATGACTGAGATGAGGACTAAAATTCTTCTTCTTCATCATCATCATCTTCTACCACATATTTATAGTA
>JAGDQP010072569.1:0-10494 GCA_022664845.1 Lepisma saccharinum | reverse complement strand
AAATCGCGAAAGTTATCAGTCTTTCTCCATTGTTGTTGGTCTTTTCGTGAAGACTGTATTTGCCTATAGTAGGTCTATATTTTTCTTCCCTCCCTACCTTTGCATTGAAATCACCCAACACAATTTTCGAATTATACTTCGGTAATCGGTCAAACAACCTTTCTAGTTCATCGTAGAATATATCTTTGTCGTTATCAGCAGCCACCTCGGTCGGAGCATAGACGTTTAATAAAACCGTGTTGCCCCATCGAGTACGTATCGTAACGTTCGATAGTCTTTCGTTTACGAACTCTATATTCTGAACCGTCTGAAGGATACTATTCTTAATGAGGAACCCTGTTCCGAAATCGTGAGACTGTGTTCCCCCGTAGTAGAAAGTGTACTTGCCCTGTGGGATACTATCTTGACCCTCCCACCGAACTTCTTGTATCGCTAATATGTTTAGCTCGTACTTCTCGGTCTCGTGTACCGCCACCTGAAGAGCGCCCGTTTGGTATAATGTTCGTACGTTCCACGTTCCTATTCTAAGGTCTTTCTTAATCCTGTTCATAGAGCCCCCTGAAGCATTCCCCGCCCGGAGATCCGAATGAGGGACTAGTTTACCTCCGGAATATTTTACCCCAGGAGAATCCATGAACCATCTGTTACTATTTCTTGACATGTTTTAGCGGTGTAGAGTTGTCAGCTCTACGACCTAAACAGTTTTTTTTACATCAGAACCTAAAAGCTGCACCAGATAGTACTATTATCTCAAAATGGCCGAAAATGACACATAGCAGGTTTTGAATTGCCGCCGGCGATATACAATTTACGAAACTGTTTCAGAAAGGGTTGGGCAATGCATTTATTTCTTTTGAACTCTCGGGTTGATGTGACTATTACTAGTCCGTGACTTACATTTTAATCAAAGTTACTCATAACATTCGGAGTATAGCCGTCGGTTATAGTTGAAGAAAAGCACTCCATAAGTAGAACTTTTCGGAGGAAGCTCCCTTGTACACTATTTATAAGGTGATTCCGTTGTTTATATCCTCAGCTATACATCTTCACATTGTCACAAAAGAACTGCAAACATATGCACGCATGTGTACATAGAGCGTTGAGATGCTTTATTATTCCGTTGAATGCATCTGCATAACTACAGACAAAACGTAATCCATGTTCATTTTTAAATAGATCACAAGCTAAATCTAGCAAAACGAGTCTGTATTTATCGGAATAAAGAGAACATATTCCTGCAATTAACTGTATTTTTTTTCTATAAGTTACTTCTGTTATATGGCACTGAATTACGCAATTCCAATATAGTTATTTGCATTATTTCGGTTCCGTACAATCCAGAAGAATGTGATGTAAAATCAGTGATGTGAGTGCTCCATCACACATGCGCCCTTGAAAAATTGTCCTTGCATTCATGGCCTTCCCACTTGATTCTGTATCACTATCTGCATTGGATGCATCCAAAATAATTACAATGGAAGTACATTCACCCACCATATAACAGAAGTAGCTAATATAAAGAATTATTCAATTAACTACGTAAGTAGGTAAGCTACGAAGGGAAAGAATTAAAGCAATCCGTATCAACATATTCGAGGAATGCTTATAGCCTCATCTGTTTCTATTTACAGTGTGTTAAAAATATATAAGGTGATTGACCAAATAAGGGAAATTTCAAGTGTAAACAAGAATTGACGTTTATATAATAATATATAAAAAGATATTTGGTCTACGAAACAAAGCCTGAGACAGTGCAGAAGAAGGCAAAGGAAAAGCAGTTCGCATTTGTTTCATTTGACAAGACAAAAATTTATTGCTGAAGTTAAAGTTGCACCAATAGGTGACCAGTTATAAATATACAATTCTGAACGACGATTATTCTAGTGTAAATAATTCTGATTACTGTAGATTGTTCCTTAAACAACGAAGGGATAAAATAATTAATTACTTCACTGTACCGTGGCTTCTAGTACATATGCACGTATATCATGTATTAGTTGTAGCTCAGTCCTTTTATTGTGAGCTCTGCTCTCTTTGAGATTCACTTTACACATTTAAGTGATTTTTTTAGGGAGGGGGGGGGGGGGACAATGCGTTTTCTGATTACATAGCGTTCCTATTAAACCTTACGGAAGTATAAAACGTATTTTGTTTACAACTGTATCGATTATAAACTCTATTATTACCGTTTGTTTCCCTTATTGGTCAACCACTGGCGACTGGTCCATTACAGGTACGGTCCATTACACCCTACACTGACACTTACTTTCCGTCAATCAGGCGTATATATAAGAAACATTTATGCGTTCTAAGGTACTATAATTGATTTGAATTTTTAAGCATTCATTTTAATACATCACATTAATTTGTAGGCGCTCTGAATACAGTACAACCTATATACACGTGGGAAATGAGGCAGAATACGCACTGTAATTGTCATTTATTTGTGGCCAACCACGAGGATTAACCAATCGCAATTCTTGAAAATAGAACAGCATGTATGAGAAATTACACATTCAGGAATACCAATGCTTTAACGTTTCGTTTAAGGATAATCTAAAGCAACGATCTCCAACAAAAGATGGCAGCACTACCTCCGTATATGTCTAATGCATTTTCACTGTTACACGAAATTTTCTTATTGCTCCTACAAATTTAAGCCTATAGAGTATAAACTTTGAAGGAAGAGAGTTCATAACCAATTCAAGAGCATGATTGATGCCGATTTTTAATTTTCGTTTTTGTTTAATGTTGAAAGAGCTTCATTGTTATAGGTTTCAATATTCACAACAACAATGAAGGAAAACGAAAATAAAAAATTGACATCGATCATTTACTTGAACTGGTTATGAACTTTCTTCCCTGAAAGTTTGAACTCTCTAGACTTGAATTTATAGAAGCAGCAAGGAAATTTCGTGCAACGATAAGAATACATTATACATATACGGAGATAGTGCTGCCATCTTTTGTTAAAGATCGTTGCTTTAGAATATCATTAAATCGTAGCGTTAAAAGTTGATGCAATGGAAAAAACTAAGGGACGATTAAATATTTATGTAAACGTTAACTAACGCGCCCATAACCGAAATTTAAGGGTGGTCGGTGAAACCGGCGGTGATTGTTCGTCCGAGGGAGTGTCTATAAATTCACCGTAAACAAAATAACAATACATTGTAGTAACATGACATTGCCTTGGTGGTAATTGTCGGTATTTTATGAAAAATTAATTTGCACTTTTTAACGTGTTCGAGGAATAATTTCGTTTTATTCGCATTTTGCCTCCTGGTATTTAATCAAATCGTAAAAGCGCGCGTTACAGTATTCTAGTACTCCCGTTTTGTCCAAAGGGTTCGTTATACTGCTTGCGGATTGACTACCGTATTTTATGTGTACCACGATGTATCGAATAAGAAGCACAGTAAATATATTCAGTGTTCTCTCTACTAATTCCTTCTTCTATTTCAGTTCAACAGACTCTTTGCTCTCTGCCCGCAAGAGACACCCCAAGGCGTCTTCCGTTTAGACCAAAGAGGACAAGACGCGGTCATTGCTTTAGGAATCTACTTTTTGGAGTCAGGCTTCCAACATAAGGATAAAATATTGCCATATTTATTGAAGTTTCTGCGAGGTCTAGCAAAAGCTGTGTGGTTAGATGAAATACGATATTCTCGAGAAGAAAGTAAGTGTTTATTACTGTTGTGTGATGTATGTGTGAATATTGTGTTTAAATGTACTTCGAGTGCTTATATGAGGTACATTTAAAGAGTATCTGAACTGACTCCATTTCTTTTTGAATACGATGCCGTGAAATGTTAATTCACACGCTTTGATTAGGAATCTTGTGCACATGTGGTTGTCACAATACTATATTGCATGTTTAATACAGAGCATCGTTTGAGAGTGGTTAAATATATTTTGTCTTACGTGAAGATCTAGGAAAGGAATTTATGTACAATCTTGTCAGATTCTCTGAGATTGTGCATAGTAAATTACGGGATTAAATTTTAAGCCGATTGGTGGGAGGGCTCTCATACAATTGAACAAGCTGAAAAATGCATGGTTAATTCTTTTTAATTTATTCCTCTCCTGGAGTGAGTGAGTGAATTGTTATTAACATCCTAAACGAGCTAATAAACTTCTAAAGACGGGACATACAGTTTTTGGTAAAGTAGGCTCCGAGCCACTGCGTTCAATTGATCCCGGCGGAATTTGAACCCGTGACCACACGCACAGAAAGAGAGAGCTTTCTCGGTCACCCCGAGGCCTTCTCTCCGTAACTACCATCTAGTGACCGCCATTTCAATCTCGAAATGATACTGTCTTGGGTTTCTAAGAACTCATCCTAGTCGTTGATTCGTAACTGTCCAAATATTACCGCATAATTGTCTACAGATGTATTGTGTGACAGGTATGTAGAAACATAAGATGCATGGCGTGGAATAGAAGTAGAGGCCCCAGCCCTCTTTAGAAGATCGGTGGGTGGGCTCAGTCCTCCCGATCCTACCCTGAATTTAATCCCCCTAAGTTAGCGTTTCAGAGAGACGGTGATGAATGTCTTAAAAATGATCAGCGTCCTTTTTGGCCAGTCCAAGGACGTATTTTTAATATCTGTCAAAGAAAATCGTAAAATAGTGAGAAACCTGCGTAAGATATATATATATAAAAAAATGTTTCACTCCAGTCAGTTGTGACTGATGATTTGAAAATGAAGCGACTTTGTGTCAAAACTAAGGGAAGAGTCGGGCATTTTGATCCAAGTGAACAGCTTTGAAATTACTTCCCACTTTTGTACATTCCTGTTGACTTTGAAAGGAAAAAAAATTAGTAAATTTGAATTTATTTATGGTCTTAAGGCATCTCAGTCGGTAGTCGGCCAGGGCGTAGTTAGTAAGTTCCATCCCGGCATTTGCCTTTGTAGATATGTATATCATTAAGCATAATTAGGTAAAAAGTCTGTTAAGTATTATATTAGAAACTATCGAATAGAATATTGTAATTCTTAAGATACTTTTCATCAGTTATTGTAGAAATATTACACTTAGGGGAGGGACGTTAATTTTTGCAAGAATAGGTCTCAAGGTTCAGTCAACTGAATGCAGAAAAATAATTCGAGAGTAATATTGTGAAACTCTCAGACATAAATGTTGTAGTAATTTGTATATATAGGACGCCTAACAGTAATGTACAATGTTTAATTGATAACCTTGCAACAATACTTGATTTTTACCGGGAAAGTAAATATACGCCAATTGTGGTAGGGGATTTAAACATAAATTTTCTCGCTAATAAGATTCCTCTAGAATTGCAATCTATATTAGTAATATATGACTTACAAATCACAATTAAAGAACCTACTAGGATTACAAATCATTCGGAAACTGCACTAGATCAAATATTAGTAAGTACCAATTTTGTCTCCTGTCAAGCTATTGTAATTCACACTGGATTTTCGGATCACGAGGCTCAAGTGCTTAGAGCAACGAAGCGAACACGAAAGTGCTCCGCAAATGATGATAAAGAAATTACTAGTTACGAAATATTTAGAAAGTACAACGAGGAGAGTGTAAAATATTTTCGATATTTGCTTTGTAATGAATTTTGGGGGGACGTGTATGCAAGCAGAGATGTAAATGAAATATATAAAAGAATAGAATCTAAAATCAAACACAATTTTGAAATTGCTTTCCCGATTATAAAAAGAAAGAGAAAGAAATTAAATAACCATACTAATAAATGTAAATGGAAAACACCTTGTCTCCTGCGTACAAAACATGAAACTAGGGCTCTTTATGAAATATGGAAACGTAATAGAACGGATGAGACTTATAATAATTATAATGTACGGAAAAAACAATATCGTAAAACCTTAACAGCAGCTTAAAGATCTTTTTGTAGTTCAGAAATTGTAAACTCAAATAATAAATGTAAAACAATGTGGAGAATTGTAAATGATGAACTTAATATGAAAGCAAAAATACCCCAATCTATTACCTTAGAATGTAAAGACAAAAATATTTCCGACCCTTTGGAAGTAGCTGAAACTTTTAATGAATACTTTATAAACGTAAATAATTCAAACAAAGCAAACATAAATTCCGTATATAAAATGAAAACATCATCAGTACATAATACAATTTTTTTATACTCAGTGAATTATTAACAATAATAAAAGGGCTAAAAAGTAAACGATCCTCAGGGATAGATAACTCATCAGATAGTAGTGGCTCATAACAACTTTTCATTATACTAACTCCTTTATGTCACCTCACAAAAGTGTCTATGGATACAGGAACCTTTCCGACGAAATTGAAAGTTGCGAAGGTGAAGCCTTTGTATAAGAAAGGAGATCGGAAGAAAGTAGAAAACTATAGACCAATTTCACTACTATCTATAAAAGCAAAAATACTAGAAAAGGTTATGTACAATCGTTTAGTTCCATTTCTTTTAAATCATTCTGTATTTTCTAACTCTCAGCACGATTTTCTCAAAGGTAAAGGTACGTACACAGCGATATATGATTTCCTGGAAGAAGTTAGAACGGAAAGAACTTTGCACAGGCGTCTTTTTAGACCTCTCCAAAGCCTTTGATATGGTCAACCATAAACTTCTATTAAATAAAATGTGGTTTTATGGTATTCGGGGAGTGACTAATAAGTGGTTTCAAAGTTACCTTATGGATCGGAAGCAAATTGTAGAAATATATGGTATTGTAAATAATGTTTACCAGAATCATACTTCAAGAGAAAAAATAATTTCCTGTGGTGTACCCCAAGGATCAATTTTTGGGGCCCATCTTATTTCTCTTATATATAAATGATCTTGCAGTATCGTTAGGATGTTAGTTTATATGCAGATGACACTAATATATTAATAATGGATGATAATGTAAATTCACTGTTTAACAAAAATACACAAATGCTAAATCAACTATCTATTTGGTTGAATAATAATGGACTTATACTGAACGCAGGAAAAACCGTAGCTATTAATTTTCGTAACACCGTGGTACGACCTGTTAAACTCGCTCTTAACATAGGCAATAATCCAATAAACTACGTCGAAAATACGAACTTTCTGGGGGTCGAAATTAAATTTAATTTAACCTGGGAGAATCACATTATGAATACTGTAAATAAACTAAGCAGATTATGTTATGGAATTAGGAGTGTTAGCAACAAAGTAAGTCTGGAAGCTGCTAAAAGTCTATATTATGCGCTGTTTCATTCTCGTATGAAATACGGCATAATGTTCTGGGGAAATGATACGAAAACCTTACCGCTATTTAGATTGCAGAAGCGCGTGGTTAGAATAATAGCAAATGTGAAACCAAATTCTCCATGTCGTAAGCTATTCCATTTGCAAGTAAAATTTATGTAACCTTGAGTAAATGTGAACTGTATGTAATTATCTTGTCTCATTGTTTAGACAAATCCCATATCATGTAACATGATCAGTGGATGAAAATAAATTGAAATTGAAATAAATTGAAATTCCTTATATTTGCAAACCTTTCCGGAAGGCCTGTTCCATACGTCCTGGAAACATTCTGGATGTTTTGTATTGCTCCTGGATATTCGTTATTGGTTCTGGATTTTTTTAAATTGAGATGTCTTTAACTGCAAACTATCTTTCCAGTACGTAGCCAAAGGAAAGATTGAAATAAGAGTGCAAAGATTACTGAAATTATGAAATCAACACGGAGAAAAAATGACGGCCACCGTGATCGAGACTCGAACCTGGATCTCCCAGTTTCCGGCTATGTGTGCTATCCATTACACCGCCACGGCACGTCCAGTTCTCTGTGTCTGTGGAATGGTCCTCTCACCTACACACTCTCCCAGTTACTCAATGCTAGTTACGAAACCCTGGCACTACATGCGAAGATTTTTAAAGGTAATAATAATAATACTTATTCTTTCGCACTGCATGATAGCAGAAAGATTCGTCAACTAAAAATATCCGCATGAGGTGGAGTGGCTGGGTATCGTAACCAGAAATGAGTAGATGGAAGAGTGTCTAGACGAGAGGAACATTCCATATACACAGAGAATTAGCCATGCCGTGGTGGTGTAATCCCGAGGGGGATGCTGGCCTCCTACCGGGAGCCTCCCCAGGTGGCGGATAGGGGAATGCCCATAAGAAACTGGGTACCGGGACTCCCAGGGCGGACCGAACCAGCAATGCAGCCTTGCAGTTAGTAGAGGGAACTACAAAGGCTAGGGAAAGAGGACCCCGACAGAAAACTCCTAGTCCTCCAGATTGGGGGTTGGACGTGAGGCTAACAACGTCACTCCGAAAAAAAAGGAAGTTACGAAACCGACACCAAGGGCTCGGACCAGGACGGATTCTAATGGAATAGGAAAGGTGCGGACATGGCAGCGAGTTATGGATGGCAACATGGGGTGTATTAAGCCTAAACGAGCCAGGAGCCCTAGCAAGCTTACTTGAAGAACTAGACACATACAAAATACAGATAGCAGCCCTGCAAGAAATAAGGTGGAAAGAAGAAGGGATATGGAGAATCAAGAATTATGTAATGATGCACAGTAACAGTAGGAGAGGAATGTTCGGAACAGGTTTTTCAGTAAGATGAAACTTAAAAAGCGAAGTGATCGGATTTAAAGCAGTGAATGAAAGATTATGTTCAATAAGGGTGAGAGGAAAGTTTTTTAATACTTTCATTATAAGCGCCCATGCTCCAACTGAAGATTCACATGAGGACGAGTTTTATGGAAGATTAGAAGAAACATATGATAAGGTACCGAAACATGATGTGAAAATATTCCTAGGAGACATGAATGACAAAATAGGAAAGGAAGATCGATATAGGCCCACAATAGGAAAGGAAAGCTTGCACACCGAAAGAAACGCCAATGGAAATAGACTAGTAAGCTTCGCAACAAATAAAAGAATAACAATCAGCAGCATCTACTTCCCACGTAAAGATATACACAAGATGACATGGGTTTCTCCCGACAGAGAAACAAACAATCAGACACAAAGTGCGTTCCATAAGTAATGCGACCAGTTTTTTCTTGACGTGATGATACACCGCAGTGCATTCTAACCTGCTCGGTTAGGTGGAGGGTAGTATTAGCTTCAAAACTCGCCTGGTCTCAGTCACCTCCGAACTACCGGAGAATTAGGACGCGCGTTCTCACGAACCCCGTTTTGAGGTTATGTACCACGGCGCAATGGATCGTTCTGTGGAACAACTTTACGCTATCAAATTTTGCGTTAAACTTATGAAGTCCGCCACCGAAGCGTTTCCATTAATTCAGCAGGCTTTTGGGAGTGATTTCTTGTCCACATCACAAGTTCTCCAATGGCACAAGTCGCTCAAGGAAGGCCGAGAGGATGTCACCGACGAACCCCGCAGTGGACGTCCATCAACCTTCCGAATCGTCGGAAATGTGACGCGTGTGCGTGATTGTTTGAATTCTGACCAACGGTTGAGCCTTCAGTTGGTAGCAGATACTCTAAACATGACGAAAACAACCGTTTATCGCATTGAAACAGAAGATTTGAACATGAAAAACGTGTACGCCAAACTGGTTCCAAAAGTGTTGACCGACGAACAAAAGGACATGCTAGTGTTCCGGTACCAAGGACTCTTGGAAACGTGTGAAAATGATCCAAATTGATAAAACTCAGTTATCACTGTTGATGAGTTATGGATTTTTTAGTATGACCTGGAGACAAAAAGGCAGAGTTCAGAATGGCACACCCCAGCATCGCCACGCCACAAGAAGACACGCATGAGCAAGTCCAGGATCAAAACCATGTTCATTATCTTCTTTGACGTCAGAGGGATTGTTCACCACGAATTCGTACCTACCGGGACCACTGTGAACGCAGCTTTCTAGTTGGAAGTGCTCAGAAGACTGAAAAGGAGGGTTGCGCGCTGCCGAAGCTACATCAAGGACACGTGGAAACTTCATCACGACAACGCGCCAAGCCACAGCACCTTCATTGTCAACGATTTCCTGGCCTAGACTCACACCCCATTGCTTACCCAGCCTCCCTACAGTCCTGACTTAGCTCCCGCATACTTTTTTTGTTTTCTCGCTTAAAAGCAGGCCTGAAAGGGAAACATTAGAACACGATTGAAAACATCAAGACCCATGTTCGGCTCTAAAGGACATCCCGGAGAAGATCTTCCAAGATGCCTTCCAGGCCTAGAAACACCGCCTCCAGAAGTGTATTGACGCAGGAGGGTGCTATTTCGAAGATTTTTTACTAATTGTACGAATATATTCAATAAATTATATTTTATGAATTTGGTCGCATTCTTTATGGAACGCACCTTGTAGATCACATCCTGGTGTATAAAAAACATGGATCGGACAATAATAATAATAATAATTTTCTTGTCTTTAAGCAAGTATGTCAATAGACAACGTCAAGGTAGTACAGTATAGACTATTGATTAACAATATATATATATATATATATATATATATATATATATATATATATATATATATATACACG
>JAGDQP010072568.1:0-10494 GCA_022664845.1 Lepisma saccharinum | reverse complement strand
TATAGTTAGATTTAGTTATCTTCAGATACTGACCTCTTCATAATAAATTTAATACAATTGAAATATATTCACCAGCTTTAATTTACCCATGCATCTTTTATATCCTAGATGCCAGCCATTAATTAAAGTGTCTTCATTAATGAGCACACTTGTTGTTGGGTTAATGAAACTAAAATAAATTTGGATATTGAGGCATTTAGTATTCGTATCATGTACCCCATCCGTTAACGCCTCAGCAGAAGCAGCAATGAGTTGACATCTGCAGTTCCCTGCTCACTCGTCACAGATGTGAGCCATTTATGGATAGAATGGTGACAGAGGATGAAAAGTGGGTCATCGAACATAACATTACACGCAAACGCCAGTGGGTACCTAAAGCGGGGTGGAGTGGGGGGTAACTGTGCCAAAACAGGAAGTCCACCCTTATAAGGTGACGTGGAGTGTTTGGTGGGATAATGCATTTTAAGCTGTTGACACGTAGCCAGACCGTCAATGCAGATATATATTGGCAGCAGCTTGAACGCATACGGGATCGCAAGAGTGTATTCATACACGGTGATAACGCGAGCCCACACACGGCAAGAAGGACCTGTGCTAAGATCGAGGAACGTGGATGTGAGATACTCCGCCATTTTTACCAGATCTTGCACCAACAGACTAAGTCTGTTGGTGCAGACTACTGTCTTTTCGCCGCCTGCAAAACAACCTTTCCGGAAAAACCCTGCAAAATGAGGATGTGCGACGAACAGTGACTGAGTTCTTTGCCTCTAAAACCGGTGGCTTCTTTGAGCGGGGATTTAACAGTTGGTTGACAGGTGGCAGTGTGTTGTGAAGTCCGATGGAGACTATTTTCCTGACTAATGGTAGTGTTCCATGTAATTTATCGTTCTTTTCCTAATGGTGTAGAAATACATTACATATGGGATAAGCTGATAAAGTGCTTGCGCGAGGAAGGAAAAGATTATGGAAACAAATGATCCAGAGCAGTGCTCAGAACAGGAAAGTGCTCGAAAGCGTATGACAACATCGACCAGAGTACTAGTGCTACCACGGTGTATTATGAAATCTTGAACGGCATTTTCTATTTTCTGGACTCTTCCATCAATTTCAAAGTGCTTTAATATCCTAAAATGACCTTACTGGTATGTCTAGTCATCATGCTAAATTTCATGCTTTTATGAAAAAAATAATAAAAATTACTTTTTAGACACTTTTACATTGTCTTAAACAATGCGCACTAAAAAGTAAAAAAACAATAATAACAATTTTCTTTATGCATGACTAAAAAGAGAAGCATAGGGCGCTCTCATGTACAGTCACTTTATAAATTCTTCAATTATCGCACCACAAGCTTTTCTTTTTAGTCATGCATTAACAAAATTATTTTTGTACTTTTTAGTACAAATTGTTTAAGAATTTAAAAAATTTCTTCGAGTTATTTCGACGTTCGGATACTTTTTCTCAAGCTAATGTTTGTGACCCAAATCCTAGTGTTCTGTTACCAGTCAAACGCAACGTCATTGCAAAGCAGTATTAATTTTAGGATAAAGAAGCTCATATTTAATAAATATTAAAATATGTTTTTAAAATATATAGAAACATATGAAAGTAATAATTGAATATTTTATTTTCACCCGACTTACGTCGCTGTGTAAATTTTCTTCGTTGTATGACGTCGAAAAATGAGTTAAATTAACCTTGTAAAATTTGAGGGTACCACGAACCATTGTGAACTAAAGAACAGCGTGTAAAAAATGCACAATTTTTCACATAATCAGTTCCACTATAACAAAGATATTTGAATTAATGACCGCCATCTTAAATTTCGATTTTTTTATAGTATATTTAAAAGTAGTTACAGTGTTCAGAAGATGTCAGATTTGTGTTAGGTACCGTAAAATACATTTAAAATCTGAAAATCACTTAAATACAATAATTAATAATGAAATCTTGGACGCCATTTTGGATTTTCGGGACTCCTACATCAATTTCAAAATGCCTCAATATCTTAAAATGACCTTACAGGTATTTCTAATCATCATGCCAAATTCCATGCTTAAAAAAAAGTGCACAATTTTTCAGCTTATCGGCCCTACTAATACTGAAATAATAACTAGAAAATATTTCAGAGCAGCGTAAGAAAATTAGGTGAGCAAGTTTTAACTGTTAGTATTAAAGTATTTGACTTAACCGTCAAAGGTGATATAACTTACTCGCTCAGTTCAGGATTAATTGCTGTTAATTTGCAATGAATGATAACCACGAACAGACTCAATCGATTATCTTAATAAAAGGCATTGTGAATATGGTCAATATCAAGAAAGATTAAATTGAAAATAGACAGAACGGTTATTCTGCAGGTAATAAATACTTCACAATTGCGAAAGTTGGAGTACGACCCTAACAGATGAACATAAATTACGAGTGTTTGAAAATAAGGTCTTGAGAAAGATATACGGGCCGAAACGGGAGGAGATGACCGGAGAATGAAGGAGAGTAAATAATGAAGAACTTCACGTACTATACGACTCACCCGATGTTGTAAGAATAATGAAATCATGACGACTAAGATGGGCAGGCCATGTAGCTTAGATGAGGGAGGGGGGACGAAGATTATATTCCACCGTTGTTCGTAAGTCGGAGGGAAAGAGACCATTAGGAAGATCAGGACGACGTTGGGAGGATAATATTAGAAGGTATCTTCGAGAAGTAGGTGTTTGTGATGAAAACTGGCTTGATCTTGCTCAGGATAGAATCCTATGGATAACGTTTGTTACTGCGGCCATGAACTTGCAAGCTCCGTAAACCATATTGTAAGTAAGTAAGTGAATATGGTGATGAAGATTATAGTTATGTTCTGTTAGGAAACAGGTCCATGATCCGAAAGTCTCTGTGTAAGATAGTTACCTATTTTCTTTCATCGGAAGAAGAGGACGTCATAAGGACAGGACATACAGTTTAATTTGGGCTTTCTTTTTCGGCAGCGGAATTTTTCTCACTATTCTTTACTAGGTTTAGGCTAGTGAACGCTGTCTTATAGTTAATGAGTCCCGAGTTCGATTCCCAGTGGAGATATGTCGTTCGAAACCCACGTTAAACTGCAGGTTCTGTTCTTAGGACGCCATCTTCATCCGATGGAATAAGCAAACGTTCCCTTCTCTCCAAAAAGCTAACGATCTGCGAGATTAATTTTAACTTTGGCACACACAAATTATATCGAACACCGTACTTCGCTAGATAACGCACACAAATAGCAAAAAACAAATGACAGCTGTGTGCCATGGTGTTCCTAACTTACAAATGTTGGAAAGAAAAATAAATTTTGTTTTATTAATTCAATGTTATCTCCAAGGTTCGAGTATAACACCCCCACCCCTTCTTACAAATGTACCTCCTCTGTCCTACTAGAAATCGGAAATCCCATTTTTCGTTCATTCATGTCTCTGAGTTCCCTTTTTATTATTTTACAGGTTCCCAACATGGAGAAGTCCAAGTCATTTCGTTGACGGTAGAAGGCTCTAATGCTTTTCGTGATGGTGTTGTACACTGTGAAAAATTGTGTTAATTCAACATTATTGTGGGCCGATTTTTTTTTCTTCAGATATTGGGGTTCAAGTAGTCATCAAGAGTTGTGCATTGGTACCGAATAAAGCCATGCCAAATATGGCCATCCTAAAACAATATTTAACCGGGCTCCTGGACCCTTAAAAGGCTCAATTGCTTTTTGAAAAACAAGTAATAAAAATATTAAATCAGTTTCCACATTTTGGGGTTCGAACAGTTATGAAACGTTGTGCATTGGTACGAAACTTAGCCATGTCAAAGGTGGCTCTTCTTGACCGTTAAGCGTTTTTGGCCGTTTTCAAACTAATATTTTCGCGGGCTCCGGGGCCCGGCTAGATATTTTTTTGATCTGGCTGTGTTTCGGCGAACAAATATAACACTCTACAACTTTTGCACGCTACTCAAACTCAAATTTCTATTTAAAAAATCGACCTTTTCAAAATTATCATCTGGGGTCCCTGGGGCCCATGTAAATATTTTCTGATCCGACTGTGTTTGGGGCGACCAAACATAACATAACGTTCTATAACTTTTGCACGATACTCAGACACAACTTTTTAACAATTATTTTTTCGGGGGGGCCCAAAACGACCGATTTTTAAAATTAAATTTGAGTATGAGTAGCGTGCAAAAGTTGTAGAATGTTATGCTTGTTCGCCGAAACACAGCCAAATCAAAAAATATCTAGCCCGGCCCCTCATCCCGCTAAAATTTTAGTTTGAAAACGGCCAAAAACGTTTGCTGAATTTAGACATTTGACATGGCTAAATTTAGTACCAATGCACAACTTTTCATAACTACTCGAACCCCAACATGTGGAAACTGACATCATATTTTAATTCCTTGTTTTACAAAAAATGATTGGGCCCTTTAGGGGTCCAGGGGCCCGGTTAAATATTGTTTTGGGACGGCCATATTTGGCATGGTTTTATTTGGTACCAATGCACAACTTTTGATGACAACTCGAACCCCAATATCTGAAGGAAAAAAGTCGGCACACCCTATTCAACATGTTTCAGTGACCACTACTTTTTGTGTTAAATCAACATCGTTTGTTGTGTTATTTTAGTGATTTAAAACTGCATTAGTGTATTGAATCACCATTGACAACACATCCATTGTATTGAATCACCGAAATCAGCACAGTTTTTTGTATTGATTTAACACAAGAAAGTGGTGATCACCCTGGGACACAGAAAGGTGTTGAATTAACACAATCATTTTTTTAGTGGCTCACTAAGTCTATAAACTACAACCGATCACATTCTCAGGCCAATTACCTTCACACCCAGTCCTCCTGGTCCAGGTGATAACGTCGTCGCGGACTTTGGGTCGGTTCAAATCCCACGGTCGACTATCCTGACTAAAGTTTTCTAGGGTTTTCCTCAGTTTCTCCTGGTGAATGGCAGGATGGTGTCTTCGGTAAGACCTTTGGCCGATACCTAACCCGTCCCAGCCTGAGTCAAAGATGTCGAAAGGCCTTAAATAAATTTAATTTCAAATTAAGTTGAAGTCCACAAGCTTACTTATGATACTTGAACTAAATCAATAACAATTGATTTAGTTAGGGTTGTGCCGTTGGACCAACAATTCGTACGACCAACAGTCTATCAATCAACACGAACCAGAGTATGACAAACATCCCAGGCCAAAAGACCGTTTTGTTCGAATGCCGTGTTAGTTCAACGTCGGTTCTACGAAATTTTGATCTCATGCCGGTGTTGGTCCAACGCCATGTTCGTCCTATACTCCTATGCCGTGTTGGTCCTACGCATGTAGTGTTGCACATGAGACGAAATTGAGATTATCTCGTCCTGGAAATATCTTGTCCAGAAAGTATCTCTTCTCGAAAAGATGTACGGTATATTGTATACTACGAGAATTCTGTCTCGTCTCTTTTTCCATAGATGTTTTTCTGTCTCGTTTTCCATAGATATTTTTCTGTCTTGTTTCGTTTTCCATAGATGTTTTCCTGCCTCATTTTGTCTCGTGGGAATACCATACGCATGTGACCCTTTAGTTGGACTATAATATAGATAAAAATGTACTGAAATCCTTATTTTTGACTCACATTCAATATCTTCATCACCAACCAATTAATTTTTAGAGTTCCCTTCCTGGAAATAGGTATTTTAAATAAAATTAAAATGAAAGTACCGGTACCTGATACCAAGCATGATCAGCAGAAAATAATAAGTACTATATTACCAAGTGCACTTAAGCTTATTTCTAGTGGATATTATTCGCAAAAAAATAATCAAACACAGGTCATAATTAATTTTTTTCTCGAGAACTTGAGAGAAAATGATATAACAAGCATTTCATACCCTAAACCCAGTAATGATCACGCCTCCTTTCGTGAATTGGAGGCTCTCTTTTGTTTTCATTATGAAGACCAAAAGGTCAAGTGGTTGGTTGAGTTTTTGCGAATAAAAAAAAACAAACATTTCTTTCTCTCTTCTCTTTCATGTAAAAGAGATGTTGGGGTGGGGGAAATTATGTAGGAAAAATCAATGAGAAGAGGTGTGTGTTTATGAGATGTCTCTCTGAAGAGCAATTTTTACAATTTTTGCTGATTCAATTAAATCTGTTGAATGGTTAATATTAGATTGGAGAAAATAAGGTATTAGTGAAGATAAGAGCTTGTTTTTTCCTCTTTTGGTGACTGGGGGGCAGAACGTATAACCTCCCTTGCGTGGTAGAGATGAGATGAGTACGTAATTATGGGTGAACCATGCGAGAGGAGTGTGCGAGAATGGTTCCTCTCCCGAAATATTTCTACCACAATGAAGTATATTCAACTTCAAGAGATCCGCTTGCAGTGATAAGAACCGCTCTTTTTGGATCTAAAGTTTTTTCTTCTCTCCGTATTTGGAGAAGTGGGGGAGGGGGATAGAATGGATGGATATTTTTTGGAAGGGGGCAGGAGTTTTGAAGAGGTTAGTAGTATTATTTGGTAGAGTATTCGATATTAACTAGGGAACAAGAGTGTTGAAAATTAATCTTTTGGTTTTCCCCACAAGCAATTTCAATGCATAAAAGAATGGTGGAAAGAGAGCCGGGAGATGGAACGATGATGATAATAGTGATGCCGATGATGACGTAGATGATCATGATGACCTTTTCTGTTGCTCAAATTAGTTCATTATGACAAAGGTTCTCAGTCGGAAACAACACACACACACACACACGCATATGCAAATAAATATGTGTGTGTGTGTGTGGATGGAGAGAAAGAGGTCGAAAGGCAATGTTCACAAGTGCCTGAAAACGATGAAAGACTTTAGTCAAAAGCTCTTCACATGTTTGCCGCCGCCATCAAATATGAATCATTTCTGCGTGCAGACGTCACGTGCTGAAGTGCCAATATCTTCTGGTCGCACAGCGTGTCTGTGTAGATTGACTTGTTAGAAATAAAAATTCCAACTTTTGATTGCATCTTTCCTCTCCTAATCTGTCCTCTGATCTCTCTCTCTCTCCCTCTCTCTGTCTGTGTGTGTGTGTGTTCATGTGTGTGAGTGTTTCCTCTCCTTCGCCCTCCTTATTTTCTTATACAGAAACAGTATGAACAAATGTCACCCTGTTCGTCTTAGAGAAGACAAAATCATCAATCAGAGCTTCATGCTTCTGTCCATCTGAAGAGTAAAATACTGTTGTTAAATACTTTATTAAACAAATAATGTTTAAATTGTTCCAATCGGCTTTGTTATATCTCTCAAACAAATGTTACATATTGGCTGAATACAAAATATAAGCAGAGGGATTGCTGGCAGTAACGGAAATCAAAACGAAATCATTCAAAACTGTTGGATACATTAACTAACGAGAAATCCAGGCCAAAACTAAGCTAGGATAACCCAATCTTATTTGGAACGCAAGTTCTTCCGCGTACGAGATAAACATGCTACCAACAAGCCACTATTTTGATGTACGTACAATTACATGCGCGCGTACTTACACAGTACGTAAGGAGTAGTACGATTGTAAAGCACAATTTACAGAGTTTGGTACAACACTTTGAGTCTGAAAAAGAGCCACGTCTTGATAAAAACGACATATAAGACTGTTGGACAAGACAGCATTACAACAAGTGACAGATATTCTTGTTTGTACTTTTGTAAGAACAAGTTAAGCGAAATTTTAAAGGAATTTACGTTAATCGCAATCAACAAACCATGACTGAGGATAGATAAAAATCTGTTTGGTTTCAAGAAAAAAGATTATACGTACGGTGATCATACGTCCCGAATTTTTCGGGACATTCCCGAGTTTCCGACTTGTGTCCCGATAAAATATTAAAAGTCACGAATTTCATAAAAAGGAAGAATATACTTTGATTTTATACATTCATTTGAAGTAAATTTTACACTCGTTTTATTGTAGTGCTCCTGAGCGATTATAATTAATAAATAGTGATCTGGTAAATAATAATAGCTTAGTTATAACAAATTAAGTCACAAATTATTGTGTTGTAAGAAATAAACCATCAGCGAATTATTATAATGACTCAACACCAAAAACCCAGTCCAGGCCGGAACTTCCCAGACCGCCGCGGCCGTCTATCTTGACTGATGCTTTCCAAGATTTCTCCTCGGTTTCAGCAGGCGAATGCCGGGATGGTACTTTCAGTAAAACCCTGGGAAAAGTCTTACTTCCCCATCCTGTATTTACCCCATCCCGGTCTCAGTCAAAGATGCCACAAGGCCATGAATAAATTATATTAGTTCTAATTCAACACCAAAAAGCTGAAATTTTTAAATTGTTACAGGTTGAAAAGTATTTATGTGGTTCACAAAGAATTATATATATATACGTAAGTGTATAAAACGTAGAATTCTTTCTTTCTTTACTTCACTCAATATCAATATCGTCGTTAAATAAACATAATCATTCTTTGTCAATACAACAAGCTATCTCAGAACATGACACTCTTCTTAATATCTCAAGGTATATCAGGTTCGTGTAATTGGCCTTCAGAAGATCTGCTCGAACATGTTCAAACCTCGAAGACAAGTTGCTTAGACTGCTCCAACTCTGCTTTGCGATGTCCCCTAACATTAGCAGTGGAGACTTGTCTTTCGCAACTTTGCGTACAAGTCTCATCAGGGTTTGATTGCGACGAGGGAAAGGTAAAAGAGCCAAAATGCACTGCACCTTCCCTCACGTCCTTAGAACGCGAAGCCTAAAATAAAAACCGGGTAATTCAAGCCCGAAGGCAAAACAATCAGTTTATTTAAAATCAATCATAAACTATACATAAAACCTCAATACATCTCTTACATACATTTCTTTCCGTGGCTTCGCTATTCCAACATCTAATTTATTATTTTTTCTGATTTAATAAAATCTTTTCGTTTTTACTAAAACAAATATTATATTAAATGCAATTAAATATCTGAATCTCTTTCCAAAACAACAATCTCTTCTATTCTTTTAAATAAATTAATATTCTCTCCTTTTATTTTGTTGCATCCAATTACAAAAGACAATATCTATGAACAAGCAAGTTGTAAATACCCATAATCCTGACGTTTAGAAAATTCGAAATAAATCAAGCAATAATCAACAAAATAAACATTTCCATAATTAAAATATTCATTTAATACTCTCCATTAACACATAACCAAATACCCATATCAAGGTATTGGCAACACTATGTCACTTCTTAACGCAATATTTAAGCTAAATTTATGGCCTAAATAAAAACTTTTTCTTTGGATTAACCCTTAAACTACTCGCAGATAAAGATTGTCCATTGTATTATGGTAAGACGGTAAGACCTGTCCCGAATTTTGACAGAAAATATGATCATCGTAGTGATATGAGATCACTTGTGCATATATAAAACACATACATAGGAAAAAGTAAAAGGGTTGATGAAATGAACATTCAGTATTCATGATATATGTGTAGGTGCGTGAGGATGAATATCATAATGGTATAAGTGAATTTGAGTGATTACGGATATGATAAATTGTGGGGGTTAAAAGAAAAAGCTGCAATCTCCACTTTGTTTTGGAATCTGAGATTTTGATGGCATTGTATACATTAAAGTGTCTACTCTAAGATAGTAAAACTGTTAGTAGCAAAAATCAAAATAGAAACATTTATTTTTAATAGTTAAAAAGGCACTTTATACCCTAGATCCTTCACCTAAAAGTAATGTAATTGTTGCCAGTACACGTACGTTGGGGGTTAAAAGAAAAAGCTGCAATCTCCACTTTTGATACTTTAATATCAGTGGTTCCCCCAGATCCTTTTGGGAGGTTGTCATCTCCCCAAATCCTCGAATTTGAATGTTATATATGGCCTTTAGGCATCTAAGGATCAGGCCGGATATGGAAGAGGAAAGGATTCGGGTAGGTGTCGGCCAGGGTCTCTGTTGAAGGTGCCATCCTGGCATTTGCCTGTTGTGACTGGGAGAAAAACTTGGAAAAACCTCAGTCAGGATAGTCAGCCGCTGGGATCAAAGCCACGACCTCCCGAATGCTACGCTAACGCTCTATTACTGAGCTACGGCTGCTCGGTTACAAATCCTCGACAGCATCCCCGACTATAATTTTTTACGGTCAAAAACGAAAGAAACCGTGCAAAACTCCGCTTACACCCTCCCAACTTTACACCAGACCAAACTGAAAATTCTGACGGAATCCCTGTGGATATTAGTATTCCGAATCATTTATTTACACTTGGAAAATGAGCTGAACGTACTTCAGAACTCTGAGATATGGAATTAAACGAATATGATGATTCTTTTTCAAAATATAAGCGTTTTAGACTACAGCCTACTCGAAAGTCGAAAGTAACACCCGCATTAAATTTGCAGTGTGTTGTTCTTTTCTTGCATATTTCTATATATCGTTGTTGAACACATTTCTTTATTTAACAAACTCCCAATACAGTTACCCGCCCTCGTGGTCCAGGTGGTAA
>JAGDQP010072566.1:0-10494 GCA_022664845.1 Lepisma saccharinum | reverse complement strand
TGTAAATTTGCGTTTGGAATATCAAATTAGATACCGCCATCATTATTTTCTATTTTTCTTTTCCTGAAGCACAAAATCCAATAATCCGCACACAACCGATGGTTTTCTTAAAGGAATTTTAAAATAATTTGGAAAAATGTTTGATATTTTGAAAAAAGTATTTTTGTAATTTTTAATCTTCCTTTTAAAAATGTTTTGAAATTATTTAGTATGTGTTCTACAAAAAAGTAAAGATAAACAAAATAATTCTAATATATTTTTTACAGCTCTTTAAAACCTTTGATCAATATTCTATTTCTACTTAGGAATACGTTAGTTACATATGTATTTAGAGGCATTTGGACCCCTAAACATCCGAGTTTCTAAATTAATAGAAAATGACTGATGGAAACCTTTTCAAAGTCCGAAAATCGAACAACTAGCAACACTGAAATAATTCACGTGCCAAGGGCGGTACGTGGAACTTTCTTTTGAATTACGTATCGATTAAAGTGTTGCAATATTATAAAAATTATCAGCAATATATAATTGGCCATTTTCTATGAATCTGAGTGTACATTTCCTACCGAAATATAACTTGGATACCTGCATTAGTGCGGGGGATCCGTAGCTAAATTCAGATGAATTGTGCATTTTATGATACAAGCGGCATATTTATATGCGAGTGCGAGATACCATTCGGAATGATTCTAGGGGTGGAGCCAAGAAAAATCATGCGATTTGAGGAAGATAGACGCCATTTTAAAAATGGCTGCTCGGGAGCTGTGAAACAGCTTTAAGTTGTGTTATTAGCATTTTAATGAATTTGTTTTATATTTATAATTTATTTTTTCAGTTCTATATAGTTGCTAAAGATTAGTAGTCAGAAGTGGAAGTAAGAAAAGTCAGCTAGTAGACAAAACGGGCTGGGAAGCAACATGATGAGACCACAAACTGGAACCCTTGTTTACTTTGTCAGGGAGTGACAAAGGAAAAGTTGACCTGCCCCAGTGATTTTCCTGCTAAATCTTCTTCTAAAGCTGTTGGATATTCGACAAAAGCCGAAAATGTATTAAAATTTGAAGAATTAAAGTTCGTTCCACTTGGATTAAAAATAAGAAGACTGGATGCAGGAAAAGGAATAAAGCAAACTTTTGTGGATAAAAAGGCAAAATTTCATAAAAGCTGCTATCTGAAGTGCAACAAAACCAAACTGGACCGGGCAATTAAACGAAGAAGGAAAGAAACGGCAGATGAAGATTACAGATCAAAGGCATCAACGTCACATGAAAGAAGCACTAGATCAAGAGACTCACTTCTGAACGTTAAGGAAATATTATCCTATTTTTTGTGAACTGTAGATGAAAAGTCACAATCGTTCCGAAAATCACGAAAACTTCACATAGACAGTCAAGTAAGACCGTATGCTTTCGTGCTTCAGGATCACAAATTAATTGCAAAGTGCAGGTGATATGTTCGCACAAGATGCTGTGTATCATGCTAAGTGTTTAGTGGCTTTGTATAATCGTGAAAGTTGAAGTCAGGAAAAGAAGACTGTATCCATACCAGGGTAAAAATGCATTGGCAGAACTATTGGTTTATATAGAAAGTATTCTTGATGACCAAGAAATCTCTCCAGTTCTGCAACTGAATCATCTCAAGAAACTCCACTGTCAGAGCATTGAACAACTTGGTGGTGACTCCAGCAAAGTGCACTCAACTCGACTAAAAGAGAAAATTCTTAGCTAATTTCCAGAACTCGAACCTCATACTTCTGGTCGAGAAATTTTGCTTGTGAGAAACTGATATAGGAGAGAGCCTAAAAAACCCTGTTCTCATGATTCTGAGTCTGATGCCATCGTTTTATCTCATGTTGCGAATATTGTAAGACGACATATTTTGAAACGTTCTCAGTCGCAATTCCTAGGTATATTTGTGGAAAACTGCCAACAAAACAGTATACCAATGACATTTTTAACCCTCATTGGAATGATTTTGTATGGCCCTAACATTGCAAACGAAGTGGACTCAAGTTAGCCTTTTCCCTTCACAGCTTATATCTTTCAACTATTTTCTCCAAACAGTGAAACGCCTTTGCCTCTTTTCATTGGATGTTTCATTCACTCTCACACATGATCTAAACAGTTAATTGATGTGTTGTTTGCATTAAGACTTAGTTTTCCTATGATAGAATTCTCAGCCTATCTAGAGACTTGGGTAATGCTGCTATAACTCATTTCGTAAATGTAGGCGCAGTGGTCCCTTTGCATTTGAAAACTAATATCTTTACTACAGCCGCAATTGACAATATAGACCACAATCCTTCGTCTGCTTCATCCACTACCTCATTTCACGGAACAGGAGTATCACTGTTTCAACATCCAGATTCTGAACACGTTGGTGTTGATCAGGTTGATGAGCGCATTGTTCACGTTGAGAAAAAACTTATGAAGCTTCCAGATCATTACACTTTCGTCAAGCCTGTATTTTAACCAAAGATCCAACATTCTTCTCCTCCTATAGACAGCAACAATGCAGACTGCAAATGGTGAAAGTAGTAAAGATTTTGAATGGTGTGAACATTTTGACATTTTTGAAAAGGAAGTTTCTCAACTGACATTACATTGCACGTGGGCATCAGACCATGCTTCTAAGCAAACTAATGAAATTAAGTTAGCTCCAGCGTTAAGTGCTCTTTTGCCTCTTTTCCCTGATTATTCTCAGTAGCAATGGTAAAGCATTGCATTTATGTAATTAGGAAGTCTACTAATTGTCTAAATGCAAATTAGATTCCCGTAATAGCTTGCGATCAGCCGCTATTCAAGACTAAAGGAAATTCAATGGACCTGGCCAAATACTCACGCAGAGAACAAAACAGAACTGTTCCTTCTCTTGGCAAAATTTGTGTGTATGGCAGAATATCCAGGAAAAGTCGTTATCACCCTAGGCGACAGCGCAGTTTCATCACAACACCCTGATTTAAGCAGAATATCACCATGTTCTCAACAGGAAGCAGACACGAGAATGTCTTTACATGAAGCAGAAGGATATAGAAATATACAAATTTGTACTGTAGACTCAGATGTAGTTGTGTTGGCTGTCAGTCATGCAGCAAAGTTAGGATGTGGTTATTTGTGGGTCATGCACGGTTGTGGAAAACATATGCGTTACATCAATGCTACTGCGATACCACATTCACTTGGACGTAAAGAATGCTGTGCATTACCGGCTTTTCATGCTTTAACTGGAAGTGATACAACATCTAAATTTTCGGGTAAGGGTAAAGTATCCGAACAACAACAACTTGGAAAGCTTATGACGAAGTTCCACCAGCTCTTCAAGTCTTGTCAAATGCTCCAAAGGTAGAAGATGTAAAGAATGTTCTTTCAATTTGAAAAAAAAAATCCTTATATTATTATATGATCGCTGTAGTGGAGATGATGACATCAACATAGCAAGACAAAAGATGTTTACGCAGAAGAATCGTGAGCTTGAACTTATACGACGAACTCAAGATGCATTGCATTAAGCAGGATATGTCTGGGGAAGATCAGTAGAAAAGCAGCTTCAACTTCCGTGCCCAAGTGACTACGGTTGGAGACAGAACGAAAAAGGAAAATGGATACCTCGGTGGGTCACAATTCCGCCAGTAAGTGAGTCCTTTAGAGACATACTAAAATGCAATTGTTCTAAAGTGTGTTCCGGTAAATGTAAGTGCTTTAAAGCAGATTTACCCTGTACAGCTCTTTGCAAGTGTGAAGGATGTGAACGTTAAAAATCCCTCGAATTCTTCTAAATCCATCATTTGAACAATATTATGACTTACATTAATTCTATGTTTTCTTGTCTTGAATTGTTTATAATATCGACATGATTGGAACTTGTAAACTTTCAAATATGAATATGTCGAACAGAAGCATGGGAAGCCATTTTCTCTAAATAGACAACAGAGCATCTAATACTGTTTGTGATAATATATTTGAGATTAGAAACTTCAGGAACTTATATTTTGACTACTATGAGTGTAAAGTTGTAACGCTTTGTAAAAAACAATTCTCATTGACTGCCATATTGAAATAAATGGTAAAAACATATAAAAAAACGGTGTGAATACTCACTGTTTGTCTTTTATCATACATCTTTCTTGCTTCTTTATTTTAAATAGTAGAGTATTGTTGCATGAGGAGCGAAAGATACATTTTTAAAAATAAAAATCGTGTTTTCGACAATAATTTTTCGAAATGGCCGCCAAAATTTCAGGAACGCCAATTTTGATTGGCTCCATCGGTAAAACTGTTAATTACATGTCTATTAATATTTATGTAAAGTTTCGCACTTGTACCAAAAAATGTACAATACTTTGACGGATCCTACTGACTACATAGCCTACTTCTGATGTATATTATCATGAAATGATTTAAAGATACTTTTGAATACATAAACGAAACATAATAATAAAGTTCTTAGTTTTAAAATTTATCAAAGATATTATAAAATTTATATGACTTTTGAAATCAAATTTCTAATCAACTTTGTATTCAACGCCCTTTGGAGATCCAAGATAAATTAATAAAAATGTGTTTCTAACGTAAAGTGTGTTAAGTCCAAAAGTGACAGAATATATAATTCCATCTCAGTAATGTTATGCGATTGTCACAAAATGGTATTTTGAACGCACTTTACCTGCAGAGACAATCAAATAATATTATTCCGAGATGGAAATGAACTTAACACTGTAGTCTAACGTAGCTCTCTCAAAATTATATTTGGTAATTGATAACTCATTTTGACATTTTTAATAAAACAGTTACTCAAATTTCAAAATTTGCATTTCATTGCAGGTTTTCGAAACTGTAATTTAGTCATTTTTTTTTTTTAATTGGATTCACTTGAGCATATTTCAAAACAGTTTGAACTTTGATGATTTATTATTAATAGAAGTTCTACTTTCAAAATCTTAGAAATATTTTCAGAGATTTTTTCACTTTCTTAACAAATGGTTATTTGAGGGCAGACCTGTATTTATTGCGGAGCGGTTGGAGCGATTGTTTGAGGGCCCCGCGGCCAAGTAGGCTCCAAAGACTTTTTTAAAAATTACTAAAAAAACATTTCACCATAAAAGTTTTAAAAAATGACATGACTTACTCCTATATAATTTAGAGACCTTTTTAATAACGTTGAGGGAGTGCCCCATCATAAAAATAATGTAACATTTTTTTCACGATGAGCCACCTAAATTATCCGTAATTATACTAATAAAAAATTGAATTAAAAGTTCTTTAAATTTGTTTCAAACTTACTTCCATACAAAAAACTACTCTGTTGTGCCTGTACTATGAGCCGATGACTCATACTGAAGCGAATGGGGCCCCATGTATTTTCTTTGAATGGGGTTACCCATGTATTTTCCCGCAATGGTCTTAATCCGGCTCTGATTGAGGGAAAACATCTATGTTTTGCTGTATTGTGCAGAATGATTTTAATTTTTAAGTCTGTTAATGAAGTCAATTAAATTCTAAAATCATCAAGTTTCCAAACAAGAATGTAATTTGGTGAATAAAGATCTAGAAATTGGTGTAAGTTTCCGAGGTATTTGAATTTGTACGTTATAATGATAGCTAATTCGGAAGTTACTTTGTATTTTCGTTTTATTTTTGAACTTATTTTAAGGTTTTGGAAAATTACTACTAGATCAAAATCTTAGAATTTGACGTAGATTCCATACGTGATTGAACTTTATGAAATAATAATAAAGATGGAAGTTATTAGCTTTAAAATTTCGGGAACTTTAAAACAACTATATTTCAGGTTTGAAAATTTGTCTTAAAATTTGGCGCAGACGCTGGAATCCTTTGGGGCTAATCAGAATGGTGTTAGAGCCTACATACAGGAACAAAACATAAAAGAGGCTACTGAAAATGATAACAGTCAGCCAGTCAGTACTATTATTCTGCAAAACGAAATTAGAAAATAGTAATATTCATTTTGAGTGTTACTGGGAGAAATCTACTGTTTTAATAAACGGAATTGTATATTTCTAGAAAAACAGTGATGTTAATAATGTTTTATTCCACTACGATACTGTACGTTTGTCGCAGTACCTCTATGGTCTGTCCCAGTAACCAAATTGCAAGTTTTGTGCAGATTCTTAAACGGTATGGCAAGCTGACATACTTTGATTTTAACGCCCCGCTGCGAAGGAACCAAAAGCATACGATCATCTAAGAAAATGTTAGTTAATTATAACCAAAGTGAGCCTATAAAAATGTTAATTAATCTAACCTATCGTATTTTCTTTCAACGCGTTTTCTTTTCTAACTTAATAAATATATTTTGTTAATGTAACAATCTTATATTAATAAGGGGCATTCACAAATAATTACCGTTCTTATACGCATAATCATAGTCAATGCATAATAGTCTAACCCTTATTTTTCGGTATATTTCATTATATGCATAAAAGTTGCAAGAATTGTGAAGAATTCCACTTAGTGGAATTATAAAAAAAAAAAGTAGTCTTTAAGAAAACACAGCACCTACTTCAAAAACAAGTTTTAATATAATATTTTCAAATCTTTGAAGATATTAACTTACTAAAGTATTAGCCAAAACAAACAACCACTTAGATTAGGTTACTATAACGTTGCTAAGATGTAGATAGTAGCACACGAACATGTTCTGAACGTTGATTGTTTGTTTATTTCGTTGATAAAACGTTATCGGTGGGGGAAAAAAGTACGTTTAATTTAAATCTCATTTCAACAAAGACTTCCTATTCTTGATAAGATATTAATTGAACATCGCTTCAACAGTTATTTTTAACTATGGTATAGATTTCGGTTCATAGGATTCTTTCTAATTTATGCAATATTTTGTAACTAAAAGCTAATTGAATGTCATTAATTATTATTTTGTGTCCTTTCTTGCATGTTGCGAACACGTTGAATTTCAATCTATATTCCAACGAAAATTTGATTTCGTTGATAGAACGTTAATATTACCTCTACCTGATTTTTAACTGTTATACTGAACTGTGCTCTAGAGTGTATTTCCAACTCAATTGCATAAAAATTCTACTTAAAAGCAAATACAATAAAATTAACTACGTTTATCATGTCATCATTTGCATGCATGTTGAAAACTGATTGAATTTTAATCTGTATTTCAACGAACATTTAATTTTCTGTTGATGTGAAGTGGTTTTAACTTTTTTTATCAGCTATGACATAGATTTGGTTACATAAGGACGACACATTGCACTTACTGAGAAATACACATTTAATAGTGGAGCTATGGTGAAAGAGTTAAAGAAAGAAAAATGCACATAACAAAGAAAGAGGGAAAGTATTCTTTATTCTTATTCTTATATGATGACAAAACGACGCGTCTGGATTTCTGGCGAATTCATTCAAGACTGCCTTTTTACGTCTTGGTAACAAAACGGAATAGTCAGAGTAATAATAGTCAGATGGTTTAAAATATAGTAGTAAAATAGTAATACAGTGCGATTCTAAAGTCCCTGTACTCTCATTTTAATTACTACGTATGCTAACACTAGACAATATTTGTCAGTTCCTTTGCTTAGAATAAATGTGTATGGCCTTCGGTGAAGCACGCATGGGCATTACGTCGCGGGACATCAGACACAGTAAGTAGTAGGTAGGTAAAAATAACAGTGCGCCGTTCGTTTCACGCAAGAATAGAGAGTTTCTCTGTTAGAAGCGTATTTTGCTGTGAAACCTTACAAACGTTGCTTCAAAATCTTTAATTAGAAGTTCCATCGTTGTTCGTGCAGCAGGTAAAAGCAACAGTTTATGATTTAGTGGAGAGTTTTCACGAAAGTCGTGCAAGCGGCCGACCATAGATTTTCTACAGAATGTTTAGTTTCCTGGACGTATTTGGAACGAGGAAGACGAACGTATTTGTTGGTTTCAACAAGACAACGCTACTTCGCATACGTCAAACAAATAATGATGAAGCTCAGAGAGTTCTTCGAAAACCGGTTGATTTCACCAGATTTGTCTCTGGTGGAGTGAGTGGAGACTTTGATTTTTCTGTGCAGCTAGTTAGAGGATAATGTACCGCAACAACCTAAAGACGCTGGGTGTCTGCAGAGCATCACAGCAGCCGTGTATGACAGTCTGTTGGACCTTGAACAAATTGGCTAGAAACGTGTGTCGTCGTGTGAATTTGAGCGTTTAGCAAAATTGCGGACATTTGCAGCCTCTTCTGCAAAGATACAGTTTCCATTTTACTTTGTCAAACTGTGATCTTTTAGATTAGAGTCCGGGGACTTTTGAATCGCACTGTATATTCATATGCACAGATTGAACTGAGGCTTTTTAAGTCGGTATTTGATCCTTTATGAGAGTTTTTGCTCTGTGCTGTGACCATAACAATATCGATATCAACGTTGAGGACCATACAGCTTCTATGATTGTCTCCGTCACCTTGTTCCTGTTCTCCGTTCCTGCTGACATATTTATTAACTTGACTAAAATCTTAGCTGATTAATAATTTCAGTATGTTTACTATACCATATACTGGAGATAGCATAACTCATCCCTACGGAATTACTGATAATTACTATCTCCTTGTTAGAAACTCTGTCGAGACAACTGACTGTTTCTCTACTTCCAAAGAGAAACTTTTATTAGAAATAAATTGTATCTCACGAAACCTAAGCGTTATCTGACAAAAATAAATAACACCAGGGAATCTACTAGTGCCCGACCGACCCTAGAACCCAGGGACTGACAAGAAACCAATCTTCAGATATTGCTTATAGAATAAAAATGAACCTCATACTTCCAACTCACGCATTATACCGCCTTGTCTGAAATAAGGTGATATAACATGGTTAAGGAAGATTATTGACTTGAGAAAGTCTGTTTGGTTTTAGCTATTATATCAAGGGAACATTTTCTACACGACATTTATTGAAATAATCCATAAAATATGTTGTAACCAAGTTTTTATTTCGCAAAATTATGTAACATTAAAACACGCATAGTTGCATGAAAAAGTGTTTATTTAAAAGAGGAATCCTTCCAGTCTAGGACTAGTCAGGACCAGCCCTCAGCTTTGTATTTTTTTAAATAAATTTTTAACCCTTATGCAAGTATCTACAATATAACAAAAAGAACCACGAAATTCGGGCCTACATCTTAGGAATTATTGTAAACTGCTATTCTTTTACACTCTTCCAGCCTTCGTCATCATTTAATAATTATCCTTTCACATACAGAGTTCACTTAACATTTTTCGAAATGTTAACCAACAAGCGGCCGTTCCTCACTGGTAGATCGTTAGCTTAGCATTCTGGAGGTTGTGAGATTAATCCCAGTGACTAACTATCCTGACTAAGATCTTTTCAGGGTTTTCCTCAGTCATACCAGGTAAATGATGGGATGATACCTTCAAGTTAGACTCCGGCAGAGACCTATCTGCATCCTTTCACCTGCCCCTATCTCGGTCTGAGCCTTAGATGCCTAAAGGCCATATATAAAAAAATCAAATTCGAAATGTTACTACATGCTATAGAAATCGCCACAGCCAAGTGGTCTGGTGATACTTAAACATTAATTTCACACTAAAAAAATGCACTTGAAAATCCAGTACATGCACTCTTACATCACATTAAATTATGTTAAACTTTAAATGAGGTATAATTATTAACCTTGTGAAATATATTCGGAATTTAGAAATTACAAGGCATTCATTTAGAAATTACGTTAAACGTTATAAAAATAAGGAAAATAGTGTAAAAGTAAGTATTTTCGAATACAAAAAGTATAGAGTATTTGAACCTCTAAAAGAGTATAATACTCTTAAAAAGTATGTCTGGTCACCCGAACTAACTCGTTATAAATTCAAAGTAGAGGTAGATTTCGGTTTAATTGTATCTGACTCATTCCTTGCACTTATTTATTTATTACCGGGAGTTTATTAACCCATACAGAGCAGATTCATTCCACCAATATCCCCGTGGAGGTATTGGAATATTCCAAGGATATTTACGATATTCTTGGTCTATGAATATCTGAATGTCTAGGATGAGCGCATATCCTAAGGATTTTCCTGCGGATATCTCAAGTATATTACACGAATGTGTCGAGGATAATTATACTTTCTCAGAATATTCTTGAATTCCAACCTTGAACATCCTTTTAATATTCTAAAAAGTATATCCTCGGAATATCTTTATTTGATCCTAAATATTCTGGAACATTGTACGCATATTGTTGTTCTAAACGGGATATCCTGTGCTATGTAGAAAATCATTGATCTTACTTTGTCCGTGCTGGCGTCTGGTAATATTTGGTCCTGCCTTGCCTGACGAGACCATGCCATGGCCAAAATCCACCCCTGAGTTCAAGTATATTGTGGCTGGTAAATTTAATGCAATAAATGTCGATGTTAGATGAAGTATAAGAATTACTCAGTGTAAGGCTACTAAAGAAATTAATTATTTATAAATTTCATACAAATAATCAAATATAAATTATAGAAATT
>JAGDQP010072565.1:0-10494 GCA_022664845.1 Lepisma saccharinum | reverse complement strand
TATAAAATATCTTGGGAGTAATATTTTGAGTATTGTAATATTAAATGTGATGGTACAGGTAAGCTGTGCAATGATGATGAGTTGACCAAATGTGCATCAAATACAAGAGTATTTGGAAAATAGTTCTTCTGTACAACAAAGTAAATAAGTTGTATCAACCATTGTTGATCAGGAGTGTACCAGCTCGTATGAACGGTAAGAAATCATCGTATATAAAGTATATGATATGTTATTCTGACTTGGCATTTCTTTACGTTCCTTCTAATGAGATATACAGATTTTGAAGGATGGATTTTAGATATTTCCCCGAACGTAATAAAGTAATTTCACATGACAGAATCATTAAATCGGTCATCTATTTACAATATTACAGTTCAGACAACAATTGAAGATCGGTGTTGGGAAAGACTTGGCTCGCAAAAAGTTTTTTTAAAGAGTTACAGATTTTTGTGGAAAGTGTGATCGAAATTACTATAAATTTTTAGGCGGAAATATTGGTTTCAGTGCAAGAATTGCCAGAGTGGTTTCATGAGCACTGTTTTGTTTATATGGTGTTGAAAGTGAATGTAGTATTTGTATTGGAAACCAATAAATTTCACCGATGATGGCGTATTATAGGTTTTGTCCGTTGTACAGCCACTTAAAAAGTAAACGTATAAGAAATAGAAGCGATTTCCTCCATGAGAACTGTTTCACTGTGCGCCTAATAGTTGGACAACCAACATGACAGTACAAATGTGCGCTAAAATATATAATGCCAGGATATTCCTCCATTTGGTGGGAAAAAAATTTAGTCCTTGAGCATCATTTAGAGAACCACGAGAGAGTTAGGCAGAAATTACATTCACGTTAAGCTCTAAGAGAAAAGAATTAAAGCAAAGGAAAGGAAAATAATAATATGGACATCATTATGTTATGAAAGAAAACTTGTCTTATTCGAACACACACATACAGTGATAGAGAGAGAGAGGGACGGAGAGAGAGACGGAGAGGGTAAGGATAACTGTGTCCCTAAATAGAAAAGTAAATCCTTTAAAAAAGGCTATTTTTTTCTCCTCCTTCTCTCTCTCTCTCTAATGGCTTAGCTCTGGAACACTCACACGCACATAAGGAATTAGTGTGCGTGAGGGAGTTGCATTAAGTAATAGAAAAAATAAAGATGAAGAGAGAGAAATGAAGAGAAAGAAGCAAACACATGAGAAAGAAACGTTAGGAAAGACAGGGAGAGAGACCCATGAAAATATGAGAACTGCACTACCATCATGCTAAAGAACACACACACACACTGTTTACTATGATTCTCGCAATTGATGTTACGTAGGTTCTCGAAGAGGAGATTAATCTCTATTTCCATCCATTATTTTATGCGAAAAAATACACTACCTGGTTGGAAATCGAACTTAGGTCACCCCGTTGAACGTCTGAGTCATTAGCTGCTACTCAAACTTTCGGCTTGCTGCGTAAATGCTGCTTAATAAATAATATACTGTTTCTTTCTAAGAATAATAACAACAAAATTGGATACTTCAGACGTGTTCATAATTGTCGATGTAGCTCCCATAGATTTTAGTTTGCTCTTCCTAAGCAACATTTGGCTACTGACTTAGTTGTTTGATTCCACATTCTGAAGGATTCTCCGTTTTGTGTGAGAAGTTATGATTAGATTCTTCACTATTGCTTTGTAAAAAAAAAGCCTTGGCTTCAAGAGGGTTTGAACCTATGTTGGCTCGCTTTATTACTGAAAAGACCAGCAGGTTTTCCCTACGCCATTTTGCCAACGAAAGACGTAAGCAATGAATAACTAAGTTCAGAGATGATCTTTGGAAAGAACCAACTTCGTCCTATAAATTGTTTAAACCACTTTGCACTCCGAAAGAGCCTAGCAGGGTAAGATGGTGAAAGGTGCCTTGGAAGGAATCGTGATAAAAAATACTACCATATTCAGCATAAAAAATGATGCCTCTCCACCAAATTTCAGCTCAAAAGATGCTAACCTAACCTCAAAATAAATTAAAGTGTGTTTTTTGCTAGTTTAGCGATATCTGGGTCGTATTTTCACCTACGATGAGCTTTTTAAAAAATGAAGATCTTTTCAAGCTCTACAACATGATAATTCTTTCATTTGTATTGACGAAAAATTCAAATTTGTAGAAAGGTTAGAAAATTTGAAAATTGAATTTAAAAAAAAAACGAAGATAAAAGTGCCACATTACTTATGCCCACCGGTAACCGGGGACTGCCCCCCCCCCCCCGATGATCCCTCAGCCCAGCTGCCTTCGGACGCACCGTGCCCCTTGCACTCCTCGCGGGCCAGACCTGATTTATTTACATATATCCTAGCTTTCAGTAGCCTCCATTTATATTCCAAAGCAATTATTAATAATATGAACATAAAAATTTTATTTTGAAAGAGAAAAGAAGAAAAAAATTTGGGCCGCCGGGATTCGAACCCGGATTATTTATTTATTTGGTAAGCCACATCTTACCGCTACACCAAACTTAGACCTGACAAATAGGGGCTTGGTCGTTGTATTTACAGTGACTTGTGTCGGAACCTGTCACTATGATGTCGCAGGTGGTGATAATTTCCAACCTTTTTACTATTTTCATCATCAACTTTTGAGTGCGGGGCATAAAATTTTGTATGATGCCTTTTTGGTTAGTGCGCCATCGATTCCGCGCAAAATTGCGCCTGTGTCAGATTATCATCTCATCTGTTCCTAGTTAGTGGTACACCTCGGGCATGAATGTTTGTGTGTGTGATTTTAATTTAATTCTAAGAATATCAGTCTATACAGGTTCAAAGGGTATATCAAATTGAACACGTAAAGCCCGCTTAAGGTGAACAAAGTTTCAAAAAAGTTCTAGAGCGTTGGTTTAGCATTCAGAAAGTCCTGGGATCGATATCAGAGGTCAACCATTCTAACTGAAGTTTCTAAAGATCTTTTCTCAGCCATACCAAGCAAACGCTCTGATGGTGCCTATAAATAGGACCTGGCCGTCTATCTTCCAGCACACTCTCCCAACTCTATCCCGGTTTGATCCTCATATGCCTAAAGGGTTTAAAATAATTTTGAACAAATCCTTCCAAGATCGTTTTTCCCCATCGTATGCCGGGCGAGTGTTATGCTTAAACAACATAAAGCAATTCACACATGCACAAAAATCATTCACTGTAGATGTAAATATATAAATACCATATACTGAGTGTCCTAATAAGGAAGGTACCCCCGCTCATTCTTCATTGTCAATTCTCGGTGGTAGAGTGTTGGCGTAACATTAGGGAGGTCGTGGGTTCGATCCCAGCGGCGGACGATCCTGACTGAGGTTTTTCCTGTTTTTTTTCTCGGAGTCACACCATGCAAATATCGGGATTGCATATTCAACATAGGTCCTGGCCAACATCTTCCCGAATCCTTTCCCTTTCCCTATCCCGATCTGAGCCTTAGATGCCTAAAAGCCATAAATAAAATTTACATTCATTGTCAATTCAAAGTGCGTAATATTAATTACAGGACGTATATATTAAATCCAATTTTAATATATTGTGGTAGAGGAAACACAAATAGAAGCAGAAATGTTTTTTTAAAAAAATATTATTGAAAAAAAATATTATTTGAAAAATAATTTAAAATATTTTTTTAAAAAAATAGAGAAATGTGTGTGCCAGATTTGAACTCATTAATCCATTTTTTAATTGGATTTTTCAGGGTTTGAACTAGCGACCCTAAAGGGACAAGTGTCCGACATGATAACCATCAGACCAACGAGACTTGTTTATTCTCATTATGAGAATAGAGTATTTATTGGAAACTATCGATCTTCTGCGGGTCTCCGATCTCATAACGAACAAAAAATATTATATTTTCCATGTCGAAGCTCTGCTTTTATATAATTAAGATTTAAAAAAAAAAGGGGAGCAAATCAATACTTTTTAAAGGCGTGTAAGAGTTTCATCAACCAACTCACCGCTAGGCTTCATTGGACACGCTGAATTACATAAACAACAGCAACTTGTAACGAGCTAGCTATCTGGTTCCTGATTGGATCCTGCCACCTAATACCGTCTACACAAAGTGAATTTTTAATTACCAACACTCACTCATTCCTATCCGCTTATTTGATATAAAATGCTTTGATATAAAAATATCATATATGTTTGAATATGAGATCGGAGACCCGCAGAAGATCAATAGTTTCCAATAAGTACTCTGTTCTTACAATGAGAATAAACAAGTCTAGTTGGTCTGATAGTTATCGTGTCGAACTCTCGTGCTTAGGCTCGTTTTTCATTTAAAAAAAAAGAAAATTGGGTTAATGAGTTCAAACCTGGCGCATACATTTGTCTATTTATTATTTCTTTAATTTTTAATTATTTTTCAAATAATAAATATATTTTTAAAAAACATTTCTGCATCTATTTGTGAGTTTTTCTGCCATAATACATTAAAATTGGATTTAATCTATATGTCCTGTAATTAACATTACGCACTTTCAATTAACAATGAATGTAAATTTTAATTATGGTTTTTAGGTATCTAAGGTTGAGGCCGGGATAGGAAAAGGGAAAGGATTCGAGAAGGTGTCGGCCAGGACCTATGTTGAATGTGTAATCCCAACATTTGCCTGATGTGACTGCGAGAAAAACCCAGGAAAAACCTCAGTCAGGATGGTCCGCCGCTGGGATCGAACCCACGACCTCCCTAATGTTACGCCAACGCTCTACCACCGAGAATTGACAATGAAGATTGAGCTGGTGTATCTTACTTTTCTTGGCATCCAGTATATGATATTCGTATATTTACATCTACAGTGTATGATTAGTGTGCATGTGTGAATTGCTTTGTTGTTTAAGCATAACACTCGCCCGACATACGATGAGGAAAAACGATCCTGGAAGGATTTGTTCAAAATTATTTTAAAGCCTTTAGGCATATGAGGATCAAACCGGGATAGAGTTGGGAGAGTGTGTTGGAACATGGGCGGCCAGGTCCTATTTATAGGCACCATCAGAGCGTTTGCTTGGTATGGCTGAGAAAAGATCTTTAGAAACTTCAGTTAGAATGGTCGACCTCTGACATCGATCCCAGGACTTTCCGAATGTTAAACCAACGCTCTAGAACTTTTTTTGAAACTTTGTTCACCTTAAGCGGGCTTTACGTGTTCAGTTTGATATACCTTTTGAACCTGTATCGACTGATATTCTTAGAATTAAATTAAAATCACACACACATTCATGCCCGAGGTGTACCACTAACTAGGAACAGATGAGATGATAATCTGACACAGGCGCAATTTTGCGCGGAATCGATGGCCCACTAACCAAAAAAGGCATCATACAAAATTCTATGCCCCGCACTCAAAAGTTGATGATGAAAATAGTAAAAAGGTTGGAAATTATCACCACCTGCGACGTCACATTGACAGGCTCCGACACAAGCCAGTGTAAGTTCAGAGACCAAACTACTATTTGTCAGGTCTTAGCTTCGTGTAGCGGTAAGATGTTGGCTTATCAAAAAAATAATCCGGGTTCGAATCCCGGGGAGTAAGATTTTCTTTCTTTTTTCCTTCAAAATATAATTTTTATGTTCATATTTATTACTAATAATTGCTTTGGAATATAAATGGAGGCTACTGAAAGCTAGGATATATGTAAATAAATCAGGTCTGGCCCGCGAGGAGTGCAAGGGGCACGGTGCGTCCGAAGGCAGCTAGGCTGAGTGATCATCGGGAAGGGGGGGCAGTCCCCGGTTACCGGTGGGCATAAGTAATGTAGCACTTTGATCTTCGCTTTCAAATTTTATAATCTCTCTACAAATTTGAATTTTGTGTCAACATAAATGAAAGAATTATCATGTTGTAGAGCTTGAAAAGATCTTCATTTTTTAAAAAGCTCATCGTAGGTGAAAATACGACCGAGATATCGCTATACTACCAAATATCACACTTTAATTTATTTTGAGGTTAGATTAGCATCTTTTGAGCATCATTTCGTCTAGAGGCATCATTTTTTATGCTGAATATGGTCTCTCTTTTTTATCACGATTCCTTCCAAGGCACCTTTCACCATCCTGCTAGGATCTTTCAGCGTGCTCTTTGGTTAAAACAATTTATAGGACGAAGTTCTTTCCAAAGATCATCTCTGAACTTAGTTATTCATTGCTTACGTCTTTCGTTGGCAAGATGGCGTAGGAAAAACGTGGTTGTCTTTCAGTACTAAAGCAAGCCAACATAGGTTCAAACCCTGTTGAAACCATTTTTTTTTCTTACAAAGCTATCGTGAAGAATCTAATCGTAACTTCTCACACAAAACGGAGAATCCTTCAGAATGTTTAATCAAACAACTGAGTCACTATAGAGAAGTATACGATTTACAAATGTTGCTTAGGAAGAGCAAACTAAAATCTATTGGAGCTACAGCGACAATTAAGAACACGTTATTGATCTGAAGTATCAATTTTCTTGTTATTATTCTTAGAAGGAAACACTATACCATTTATTAAACAGCACTTAGGCAGCAAGCCTGTGGGGTAACAGCTTAGGACTCAGACGTTCAACGGGGTGACCTATGTTCGATTTCCAACCAGGTAGTGTATTTTTTCGCATAAAATAATGGCTGGAAACAGATTAATCTCCTGTTCGAGAACTTACATAACATCAATGGCGAGAATTATAGTAAACAGTGTGTGTGTTCCTTAGCATGATGGTAGTGTAGTTCTCATATTTTCATGGGTCTTTCTCTCTCCTTGCCTTTCCTGACGTTTCTTTCTTATGTCTTTGCTTCTTTCTCTTCTTCTGTTCCTCTTCATATTTAAGTTTTCTATTACTTATTGCTACTCTTTTACGCACACTAATTCCTTATGTGTGTGTGAGTGTTCCAGAGCTAAAACGTTAGAGAGAGAGAGAGAGATAGAGAGAGAAAGAGCAGAAAAGTAGCCTTCTCAAAGGATCTACCTTTCTATTTAGGAACACAAACAGTTATCCTTACCCTCTCCGTCTCTCTCTCCCCCTCTCTCTCCCCTCCCTATCTCTCCCCCTCCCTCTCTCTCTCTCACTGTATGTGTGTGTTTGTTTGTGTTTGAACAAGACAAGTTTTCTTGCATTACATAATGATGAATCCTGCATGCTGTCCATAATATTATTTTCCTTTCCTTTTTTTAAATTCTTATCTCTTAGAACTTAACGTGAATGTAATTTCTGCCTGACTCTCTCGTGGTTCTCTAAATGATGCTCAAGGATTAAATTCTTTCTTCCACCAAATGGAGGAATATCCTGACATTCCATGTTTTAGCGCACATTTATACTGTCATGTTGGATGTCTAACTATTAGGCGTACAGTGAAACAATTCTCATGGAGAAAATCGCTTCTATTTCATATACATTCAACGTCCATTTACTTTAGTAAATGGCTATACAAACAAGGTCTCGTGATATTATTTCGGCATCAATGTTTAGTTAATACAATTTTAAAGACAATTATACTTTACCAGTTGTGTCATATTATACTTTACCAGTAGTTGAATTACGACAACTATGTATATTGTTAGAAATTGACCTAGGTACCATACAGTATTGTTGTGGTAACTATGCATATAGTTATAACGACAATGTCGTACCATACATCATTGTTGTGGTAACTATAAATATAGTAAAACGACAATGTCGTACCATACAAATACAGTATTGTGGTAGCTATACATACAATTATAACTACAATGTCATATTGTTGTTATAACTATATGTATAGTTACCACAACAATACTGCATGGTACGCTAGGTCAATTTCTAACAATACATATAGTTGTCGGAACTATATAGTATGGTCAGACATAATCCCCCATTCTTAATTCAACTATACATTGTTGTAAAATTAGCTAAAATGATAACAAAACATTTACCATAAAATATTGTTCACAGTTGATTACACTTAACCATGTGTATTGTCATAATGACAATCCCTGATTAGCAAGACTCGTCTTGTATTTGTACCATATAGTATTGCTGTCCCAATTTCAACAATGACAAATAGGATTCTATAGTTACTCTAACCATATTATTTTTTGAGTGTTTCATTCCGCTTTTCCTTTTCACCTCAAAACACACCAAAATGAAGAGTAAAAGAAACCGAAATAAGACATTGTTTGGTAGTAAAAAAATCCCCCCAAATACGTACAAATTAAGAAAGACTATGATGATTTGTTCATGTCCCAGATATCCGAGACTCGGATCTGGATCTGAAGATCCGGATATCAGAAACTCGTATCCGGATATCCAATATTCGAATCAATTTTACCATCCCTAGTAATAATATTTCAGATAGTTTCAAGATTCGCAATCACTACTGTTTAACTTTGCTTTAGAATATGCGATTTAAAAATAAATAAATAAAAGAGGACAAAAAGGGACTAACGTTGAATGGCTTGAATCCACTGTTCGTGTACGCGGATGATGTAAATTTAATAGGGGAAGATACAGAGGCACTACACGGTATGAGATAGGTCTACAGGTAAACATAGAGAAAACAAAATACATGATAACAAACCGAAGCACAGGGAGTAGATACATAACAATTAAGAATGAGAACATAGAGAAAGTAAACAAATTTAAATAATTGGGAGCATATGTAACAAGCAAAAACGAGGTCTTTGAAGCAATAAAAAATCCTTTAGTATCAGGCAACAAATGTTTTTTTCAGTCCACATACGCCTAACCTCGTGATTAACATCAAGAAATTTGAAACTGAAAATATACGGAATAGTTATTCTGCCAGTAACACCTTACGGTTGGGAAAGTTGGAGTAAGACCCTAGTAGATGAAAATAAATTACGAGTGTTTGAAAATAAGGTCTTGAGAAAGATATACGGACCGAAACGGGACGAGACGGGGAATGGAGGAGACACTGCATAATGAAGAACTTCACGGACTGTACGACTCACCCGATGTTGTCTGAATACTGAAATCGCGACGACTAAGATGGGCAGGCCATATAGCTCGGATGGGAGAAAAACGAATACTATATTTCATATTGGATGGAAAGAGACCGTTGGGAAGAGCGAGACGACGTTGGAAGGACAATAATAAAAGGAATGTTGGAGAAGTAGGTGTTTGTAGTGAAAACTGACTTGATCTTGCCCAGGATAGAATCCTAGTACGAACATTGTTACTGTGGCGATGAACTTGCGAGTTCCGTAGGCTATAGAGTAAATGAGTGTTGTAACGTCTTGTAATGCTTTGAATTTCAAATCAGTTAAGTTGTTCCCGTTATTAGTGCATTATTATTATTTAAATTCTGGGTTTGAAATAAAAAATAAAGTATTTTGAAAATACAGAGTATCAAATGAGACATCGCAAACTGTCTTCTGTAATTCTTTAGGCTATTCGCGAGTACCATCTAGAAACTAAAAGTTTGCTTGCTGACAATGCTTCTTGGCAGTTTGGCAATGGAAGCATCAAATAATCATTCTCGAGAATACTTTACGTTCAAATATAGTAGCTTGTGGGGGGGGGGGGCATATAATGCACAATAAGTTATAAGTTTATACCAACAATAATTTTAATTAATATTAAGAAAATTGTATTCAAAATATTTTATTATTTCTTGACTGGCGATAAAGCATCTCTTGCCATTATAAATGACTTTTTACTGGAGGATCGGAATGTTGGTTATTTTTTTATACAGTCACAACTTCAGATATCCAGTGAAACTATTGAACATATACTAAAATTCGATATAGCAGCAGTTGAAGTGTCGATCCAGTACTTCAATTTGCTCTCAAAGTTTAGAAACAAACACCTTTAGACCATTTTTGGAACAAATATTGCTAAAAAAAAACTTGGAAATGAAGTCATTATCAACAAAACACCAGTAGTTATTATTTTTTATACAGAAATAATATCGTATTTGGAGAATTAGTCCAAACGATTCTTCAGTGATGTTAAAAAAGCGATGAAACGTTTCATGCTTCAAAGTTTGTGTCTTACTTGGAGTTTCTTGCTTGAACAACACACCTAGTCGGTGTGTAGTTTCCACATTCTTTATGAGTTGACATTTAGTAAGATACGTTAGTATTTGATTGCTCACGATTGCATATCAACATGCACGGCAGTGCATGAGCCAAGTTCTTCGCGTCAGAAAACGTCAGCACTGCCAGAAGCATGTTATACAGGAACAAGAGTTTATGGCAAAATCGACGATTTGGGGGCCCCGTAAGAAAAAAGATGTTAAAGATAGGAATATGAGCTTTTGCCGTTAAGGAGATATGGTAAATATGTGCAGATGTACAAAATTTCATATTCGTATCTCAAACTATGTTCTAGTTGTGGACCCCTGAAATTGCACATTTTAGGCTAACTGACTCTGACACTCACTCACTCACTCACTGACTGACTCACTCATCATATTGTTTAGGGTGTTTGGAGTAAGCTAGAAACATGAAATTTGGTATGAAGGTAGAGGATGATAAGTAGATAAAGGAAAAATTCCGACATTTTGAA
>JAGDQP010072564.1:0-10494 GCA_022664845.1 Lepisma saccharinum | reverse complement strand
AGATCTGCTACTGGGGTTAACCGAGCAATTCAGATTTCAAATCGCGAATGCAATCTGATTCATCAAAATGTTCAGAGCAAATATATGAATTGTCCGGATTGAAAGTGTCGTCCTCCTACACAAATGCACCCAATTGCTACGAAGAGTTTTTTTCTTTCAGAAACCTATGGTATGTTATTATTTTATCATGTACCTTACCTCTGTTTTTACAAGCAGCAAGAGCAGTGATTCCGCCATACCCACCCCTGTGGGTGTGTATACCTCCAAAGTCTCAACAACACACTCCAACTTTAAAATTTTCGTGGGATTATCGACAGAAAAAATAGATACAAAACTTCACTTACATCCCCCCCTTAACTGAAAATCCTGGTGGAAACCCTGAGTAAGAGCACCCGCTGATGGCATGTTGTAATGTAATTTCAGAAATACAAAATACACTAAATCTAACACAAACACACACGAAAGGATAAAACAAATCCACACTCTGATATATCACACAACACGCATTCGCAAGCCAGCGCTCCGTATTTTAATTCTCGCGCGCCTCGAATCTTGTCGGCTAATGACGTCACTTGCTACTGCGTATATCCCAGCTACCTTGTTTCTTTAGCTTCTTTGGATTTACCTATAAAACAACGGAAATAGAAAAGTTCTCACATAAATGAATTTACTCGATGCATTTGAATTATTGTCAAGATAACTAACTAAAACGAAGTGTAATACATTCATTGCTAAAACACAAGTTCACGTAGTCAAAAACAACGAACAAATTTTGATGAGGATGAAACAGCGATGCACATATTCAACAGTCGTAAGCCTTGATCGAAGAGGAGTTACGTTATTCTGAGTATTGACTTAAAACATGATAAAATTGCTGTACTCATATACAGTAAAGCTAGCTGGAGTGTACGCATTGTAGAAAGATCAGCACAAATATCAAGTCATACATGTGTGTTCCCATGATGCAACTGGGTAGTTCAAGAACCTCTACAGTTCGACGATAGTTTGAAATTTCAGTTGAAAAAAAGTTATATGGACTTTGATTGCCATGTTTCGCACGGTAAAGGACCATATATGGTGTTGAGTAATTGTAAAATAACGTTTTAAAGCCATATTTTACCATGGAGAAGATAGAACTATGGCTCCTACCTCCGACTAGCGGGCTGTCTTTTAATTACCCAATCTGGATTTTTTTTTAATTACTGAAGCTGTCTTTACATTACCAAATTATTACCACCATCTACCGACATTACTATCAACTAGCTAATTATTATCGTCTATCAGCATTGCTATCAATTACCTAATTATTACCGCCATCTACTGGCATTATCATTAACTACCTAATTATTACTCGCTATCTACCGGCATTATCATCAACTACCTAATTATTACCCCATCTACTGATATTGCTTTCAACTACCTAATTATTACCACCATCTACCAATATTGCTATCAACTACCTAATTATTATCGCCATCTACCGACATTGCTGCGAACTTCTTGAATAATTTTTAAGCGCTTGTAATATATTGAGCTATTTGTAATTACCTTGCAGTGTGAATTGCTCCCACATCAAATTATGTAATGTTTTATTAAAACGTCCAATTATAGTAGCTTTCTTATCACTATATGAAGATAATGAGTAATACCTTTTTGCTTCATTAAGTTAATAAACTCTTTATTATAAAACTCGCTACCACGATCCGTTTGCAAATACTTTGGTGCTTGTTGAGTTGCTTTGAGTATTGAATCAAACGCGCGTGTGACTTCATTCCCTGTATTATTTTTAACTGGGAGTTTGATGTGGGAGCAATTCACACTGCAAGGTAATTACAAATGGTTCAATATATTACAAGCGCTAATGAAGACGTATAACAATAAGAACATAGCACGGTGAAAATCAAACCGGTTGATGCCGTGAAGAAAGAAAACGAACAAAAATTAATATCAACAGTCTATAGCAAGAGGTATATACCATCATCGAAGGCGAAACATAGTGTAGGAGAGTGTGTTCGAATTTTTCAAATAGCTACTGTTTTTAAGACTGATCCAAGTAAATATCACTTAAAAGATGAGCGCAATGAGATTATTAAGGGTCGTTTTTATGAGCAAGAACTAATGAAAACTAAACACCCTCATGTATACTTAATTGAAAAGGTTATGCGTATAACTAAAAGCAAGGCGTATGTTAAATGGTTAGGTTTATCTTCTGACCATAATTCTTGGATCGATCTCAAAGCTATAATATAGTTAATCATTCATAAATTGTGGAGTGTTAAGAAACGACTTTCGGTACCTAATGATTATAATAAGTTGAATGGTGCACTTCTTCCTAATAATATTCGCTGCTTAATAATAGGCACATCAGGTTGTGGAAAAACAACATTAGTTATTGATAATTTCATTTTAGCTCCAAATTGGCTTTATTGGGGTGGTAGACACTTATACGTATTCTCTAAAAGCTTAGAACAACCCAAGTATCAACAACTGCAATACATTTATAATGATATACAAGAAAGGTTCCATTATCAATTGGCTACATTTAAACCTCCTGTTATAAAGTTAGATGATTGCAAGCAACGGTCTGTTATTATATTTGATGACTATATATTAGAGGATCAGAATGAGGTACGGAACTACTTCACACAGGGTAGACATAAAGGAATGGATTGCTTTTACTTAGCACAAACATATAGTAAAATTTCCTAAACAACTTATTAGAGATAATGAAAATTTCTTATTTATATTTCGTCAAGATAACACGAATTTAAGGCATATTTATAATGAGTTTGTTGTTGGTCACATGTCATTTAATAAATTTAAGGATATTTGTTCTATTGCATGGAAGGAGCCCTATGACTTTATAACAATTGATATGATGAGAAAGTCGAATAATGGAAAGTACCGAAACAAAATCGATCATTTCTTTATAATGGAGTGATCGTTTATCTCATTTACGTTTTTAACGTTTAGTGATTAATTAATGTTATGTTTTTTTATAATGCCAAAGCGGATATAATATAGTCTTTTTTATATAATGTCAAAGCGAAAATCGAATAATATTGAATTACAAAATGCCTTGGCGAAACGTTGTAAAGAATGGAAAGGAAGTCACCGTAGCTATTATGAAAAAAAAACGTCAAGAGAAACCATTGATTGAGGCGATTGAGAGCTTGGGAAAAGAAATTAAAGGACTAACCGATGACAACAGAAATCTAATTACAGAACTTATACCGGTAGCACAACAGAATATAAATAATTATCCATCAACACCATGAGAAATCTCATTTGAGAAACGGTTATTTGCTTCGCCTAAGGCATTACCAGGGACTAAAGAAACAAAAGATGATGATGATAATGACGATGAAGAGATAGAAATTCAGTTAGGTCCATTAGCTAGTCGATATTTAAGTACTAATAGGTCAGATAAAGATGAAGTGTTTGGGTCATATTACATTGATATAGATGGAGTAGTGCAGTGGAAGATTGGAAGTTATAATATTTTCTTTGATAATGATGATTTAATTATTTATAGTGAGAGTAAGATTGCACATGATCCATCAGCTCCGATCTATGAGAAAATTAAAGGAACAGAAGGTTTATGGGAGTTAATAACTCGTAAGCAACCGGTAGGTTTCACTAATGAAGATTATGAAACTTAAAAGAAAATTTTAAAGATGACAAATGCTTTATATCAGAATCATGATCCATCACAAAATAGAGTGAAATCAAACTCCAGTGATAAGTACAAGACATTAATTAAAGCTATTTGGCTTGAACTGAAAACTAAAGGTGAGGGTTTAAAAGAAAGGAAGCAAGGAAAGGGAATTAAGCGCTACTCAAATATGCCGCAACAATTTATTTGGATGGACGATGTTAGAAAGTTAGTAGATAGTTATTTGTTATAGCAGGTGAAGAAGCAGCCGGGAATAAGAATTTTTATAATGAGAAAGTAAGTATAATGGATATGATTTCCTCTCCTTTATCCAGTTTTATTGTTTCGAATCCAAAGGGTTTAGGCTACCTCATAAGGATAATTCATATTCTTCCACCAAAATTTGGGAAACTATTGAAGGTAAAGGTTTAGTGAATGATATTATTAATAAATTACCCTTTGAACTACACCTCCTCGGCTATGAGTTCTGTGGTCCTGGTACACGTTTAGATGAAAGATTAGCGAAAGGTGAACGAGGTATAAATAGATTAGATCAAGTATGTGGAGAGCATGATATTGCTTATAAGAACTTTAAAGATTTATCAGAGAGGCATAGAGCTGATCAAGACTTAGAGTTTAAAGCTTTTGATAGAGTTGTTAGTAAAGATGCAGGTTTAGGCGAAAAATTAGCTTCAGTAGGAGTAGCAATGGCAATGAATACAAAACGAAAAATGGGACGGGGTTTATAGATTGCTGCATTTTTTTTCTTAAACTTTGTCAAAACGTAGCGTAGAAGCCTGAGCCGTAGTTGTCAAATAAATTTAATTCAAAATTCATGAATATAATATAGTCTTTTTATATAATGAAAGCAAAAGGTGTAAAATTTTTAATTCCAGCACAGGAATTGAAGTCATTAAATTTTAACAATATTTTAAATAAAGCACAGTTTGCGAAGAATCAAAAATGCTTTAAAAAAGGGGCTCTAACATTAAGTTTAGCGCAGTTAAAGAAACTACGTAATCAACCAAAAGTTGGTGGTTTCATATTTACAATTCCTGCGATACTTGCTGCATTAGGAGCTGTTGGTAGTCCTGCAGGTCGTTCAGCAGCTATAGCTAAAGCAGTTTTCGATGCAAAGAAAAATAAGCAAGAGTTAGAAGAACAAAAGCGTCATAATCATCAATTCTAGCTAAAGGTAAAGGACTTAAAAGAAAATGGAGAAAGCTCCTGAAGGACTTAAACAGAGTAAAAAAAGCGCTCAACAATTATGATATCGAACGTATGGCTAAAGAATTGAATATAAAAAACTTTAAAGGAGTGTATATGAGTGATAATTTACCAGTTACACCACCGTTAAAACAAGAATGTGTTGTTGTTAACTTAGATCAATCGATTAATACTGGAACGCATTGGATATGTTATTGGTATGAAAATAATAAAGCCTTTATATTCGATTCATTTGGTGGAGTACCTCCCAAGTCTTTGATTGAATATTTAAATTCTAATAACACAATAATTGAATATAATGGTGATCGAATTCAACACTTTAATTATATATTTTGCGGTCACTTATGTCTTAAGCTATTGAAGTTTTTATCTGACTGTTATAGTTTTCGTCAAGCTATTGAAAGATTGAAACTTGATTACCTAATGAATGATGCATAAAAATGGTATATTATATAGTCTTTTATTTAAAAAGAAATGATTGTGTTGCACTTATCGGGAACTACACCAAAGCTTCGACTGAATCTTCATAATGAAATTGATACCCAAAATTACAATTTAAAAATTGCACTGATTGGATTCTATAGTATGTACCTAATAGCAAATGTAACAAAAAATAGCAATACCTACTTATATAAAGGGAAGAAACATAATATTCCACCGGGTCAATATAATGCATCAACATTAGAAACAACACTACCCAAAGAAGTGCTTCTAAATGACAATCATGTAACTCATCGAATGGAAGTTACACCATTTGCAGAAAATTTTAATGTGGGAACTGTTGGTAAGTTATTAGGTTTCAAGAATAATAGCGATCTTAAGCCAGAAGAGACTCATGTCAGTCAATTTCTTCCAAAGTTCTTAAGTATTGGAGGGGAGGAGATTGTGGAAAGGGCGATACTAAGTCGTATCTTGTAACGCAAAATTTTAGTCAATAATGCATGGAAATTATGTAACGTTGCAAAGAAAATGCTGAATTTAGGCTATACCGTGTGTCTCAGAAATAATGGCGTAAGTTGTGGGATATGATTACTTACATTGAAACAATAAAAACGTCCTTGTGATGAAATTTCGAGGCATTAGTAGTTTCGGAGCTATAGAAGTTCAAAGTTACGGCGACATCGTCACAAATAACGTCATAGCTCGCCACAGAGTGAAGTAACCAGCTTCGCGAATGACAATTCAAGTAGAAATCAATGAACATATTCAGCTATTTTTATGATTGGAAAATCCATCTTAAAGAAGATTTATATGCCCTATTAAACTATTTATTTCTTTGACAATAAAATCTTTACATTGCAAAATATGTCTATGTGGCACTCCCTCAATCATAAACAATGCTTAAATGGATGTATCGGGTACTACTTCGATTGTGATTTCCTAAGCCCATACCGCTTACGTTACTATGTGTCGACATATGACGTCATTTGTGACGATGCTACCGAGACCTTTAGCGCCTGTAACTTTAAACTTACGCATATCTCGAAATTTCTTCAAAGGATTTGTTCTTGTTTTGAAGTGAATAATCACTTCCGGAAGTTTGCAAGATAATTTTAGGGACACACTGTAGAAGTGCCCTAAGTTTCACTGGAAAGTAGTGGTCCTGTTAATTGCGCTTATCTTTTAATATTTAAATTTGTTTTTCATTTGCTATGTGCACCTGGACAAAAATGTTACGTCCGTTACGTTTTTATGTTGCGTCCGTTACATGCTTTAAACAATTGTCACAGAGAAATTAATTGAGTAATTCGAAAACTTTGCAGTAGTAAAGAAGTACATACCCTGTCCTTCTACAATAAAAATTTTAGGGCTTAAAACATTATTACTTTCATAGAAATGCAATTTTCCCAAAGGACTGAAAAACTCATGTCGAATTCGTCTTATTACGTCCGTTACGAAAATTTAAAACTTTGTAACGTGTAAACTATTCAAAATGAAATCACTTTTTTTTCACACATAACAAATCAATTCATGGCCTATATTTGAGTAAAGTTTTAACTTTGAGATGTAACATTAACTTTATGAAAGACACACATAAATGTGTAAACGTGCTGTGTAAATGTTGCGTCCGTTACACTGGAATGCACCATATATGTATATATATACATATGGTGTAATGATATTCAGCAATTTCAATCCACTGCTGGATGAAGGTAATCCCCTTTCCCACCACATACTACGGTTCGCTGCTATCCTCACCCATGTAACTCCAGAAAAACGTTCGATTTCATCTACCCATCATCCATTTGGACATCGTCTTGGTCGTTTCTTTTCTCTAGGAATCCAATGTAGTACATTTGTCGTCCATCTTCTATCTGTTTGTCTAGCTATCTGACCAGCCCATATCCACTTAATCTTCTTTGCAGTCTTGATTACATTCTTTACCTTTGTTTGTGCGCGAATCCATTCATTTGTCTTCCTGTCCCTCCTGGTTTGCAATCAAAGTCTAAGTTTCACAACCGTACATCATCACGGGTAAGACACATTGATTATAAACTTTACGCTTCAGACATATTGGTAGTTTGCTTTCGAAAATAAAGTGTAGTCTTTCAAACGAACTCCATTTTACATCTTCTATTTATTTCATCAGTCAATTTTGTCATTCGATATTTTGAGCTGCCTTAGAATACTCATCAACTATGCTTATTGTCTCTCCGCTAATCTTTAATTCCTTCTTTGCAGTATGTTGATTGTACATTACTTTTGTTTTACTTAACATTTTAAGGCCTATTTTCAAACTCTCATTACTCAGTTCTTCAATTCTGGTTTGTTGTTCTTCTGCACTTGAAGCAAACATGACTGTATCATTAGCGAATCGTAGGTGATGAAGATATGCGCCTTAATTTTAATTCCAACTTAACCCCAGTTTAAATATTGGAACACAATCTCCAGGACCACAGAAAATAGTTTTGAAAAATTGAATTTGCTTGACTTATTCCTTCTCCAACTTTAATTTCTTTACTTTCTTGATTCAGTCTAAGACCGATGTGACACTCGAGTAAATATTTAGCAGGAACTTGATATATGCACTTTCGATGCCTTTATGTTCAAGTTATTTAATGACTGCTGCCAAGAAGACTGAATCGAAAGCTTTTTCAAAATCTATGAATCCAGACCTAGTAGAAGTTCATATTCATTAGTCCTTTCCATAACTTCATTCAATATTTGTATGTGGTCCATTGTGCTAAATCCACAACGAAACCCGGCTTGTTCCCTTCCTTAGATAAAATAAGTCTCGTTCAATACGATTCGAAGTAACTTTGGTAAACATTTTATAGAGAACTGGCAGTAAACTAATTGGTTTGTAGTTTTTGACGCGTTCTTTGTCCCCTTTCCTGTACAACAAAATGATAACAGCATTATTCCAACTTGACGGTATTTCTCTCTTCCTCAGCTAAATCGAGAATAATTTAGCAAGTTGCAACGCCACGGCGGCCGTGTATACACAGTATCCAGGAAGTAATTTAATAATTTGCCCCCCGAAATAAATGAGTAGGAAATACCACCTTGCACTGTCCACACAAGCCGACCTGCACCTGGGTAAGGTACTGGACAAAATATAACTTCCACCTGTCACCCAATCCAGACACCTGACAACTTGGCAGCTAAATGTACAAATCAATATTTCAATCCACCCACTGTGTACCACTAAGCATACTAGAGCATTGGCATGTGCCCTTTCTAGGATTTTAGATAACATTTCAACTGTTGCAACTGTTAAGACTAGCAAATAACAGTACAGTGAAACCTCTAGTAACGGACACCTCTATATAGCGGACACCTCCCGTAACGGACATATTTTGTAATCCCCGACCATCGCTATATAAAAAAACGTATTGGCAAACCTCTCTAAAGCGGACACTCTGTGCGGACACGGATAGTGTTTTCTGTCATTTATAGGCAATATTTACCTCCCTACAACGGACACTTTCATAGTGATATAAGAATAAACCGCGGATTGTCAATATGCCGATTGTAATGTAGAATGGTTGAACAAATTGCCTTCCACAGTTCGTAATTACAGTATGAAAAATATTTTCAGCGCTGATGGAACTGGACATTTTTTTCATACACTTCCGGCTAAACAATATGCTTGAACGGAGAAACGTACTCCAATCGGATGGTAAAATAGCAAAAGAGCGGCGCAAGACATCGAAGAGAAAATGGAAGAGAAGAAACCGTGTGAAGTGAAAAATTGCACAAAAACAACCAATTTCTTAATTTTTGGAGCATTTCTACTTCTCTCTCTCTCTCTCGCTTACTCTCTGCATGAAAAAGTCACAAACATACAGAAGATATAATATGTAGTGATTATCGAAAAGTGCAAAAAATATATGTAAAATGTTATTTGTAAGTTGTGCCCTGAACATAAAGTTCAGCTTAGATGGAGGAGGGTAATGTAAGAAACATTTAAGTTATATTCATACAGTATAATTGCTTCATTCACCAGTGTATACTCTTTGTTTGTATATGAGGTTGCTCACTAATTTATGGACGAAAATATTGAAACCTCTGTAATTCGGACACCTCTCTATAGCGGACAATTTTCAATTCCCCATGGCTGTCCGCTTTAGAGAGGTTTCACTGTATTTAATAAACCTGAGGACTGCTTGGTTATTCAAAGATTTAGTCAGGACTTCAAATTTAAATAACAAAATGTTTATTGTAATGAAGTGCAAATTCTTCCAAAAGATCCCATAAAAAATAACGTTCATTAACAAACTTACCAAATCTTTACAATTAATTTCAATCATAACATTTAGTGCATAACAAATTAGTGCCAGTATGTGTTTTATATCTCATTACTAGAACGTAGCTTACGACACATGCAAATTCTGAGAGCAGAAAAAAAAATATTTCATGAAACTTGACCAAGTGTCGCATTCATTACCACGAACGAAGATGAAAAGTTCACAATGATTGATAACTCGTGTGCATGTACTCGGTTGAGTAAAACCACAACTACCACTTCTACTCCGTTTGACCAAGGGGAATTTAGCGTTAGAAAAACAAAGATAGATCGAAATAGGTTACAATTCCCATTAATTAGTCCTACATTGGCGTGTATTTTCTCATTACAATATTTCATTAAAGCGATTAATTCTTGCCGAGCAGCATTTAGCACATTACAAGCTGCCAACAAAACCAGAGAATATAATCCAAAGAAAAATCTTCCACAATATCTGTATAATGTACAGTTGTAGCATTCGGAACAAAGCAAATGACACGAAGTTACAGTTTCGTTTGGAGACACAGATTTACGAAATAATTTAACTAATTTTATCAAAACCATATGGATAACACGATTCCATTACATAACATTACTATTTCCAATATATAAATAAATCTTTACAAAATACAAAAGACACGAAATGTAATTACGTACGTAAGATGGCGACGTTACGAAGCATGCAATCACGGGTTCGATTCCACTTTCAATTCCACGTGCACATCTACTTCCGGGTACGATTCCAATATTTACTGCAATACGTAACTACTTACAAATAAATATGAAAAAACAGATTATACATTACCACACATACTTCAATGGCACTATTCTAAGTAAAAGGTTTTACCTAGAGAATTAAAGAGGGAGGATTCAACCTCCTGCT
>JAGDQP010072563.1:0-10494 GCA_022664845.1 Lepisma saccharinum | reverse complement strand
ACGTTTGAAGTTTGACAGGTTCTTCTGGGTTGTAAAGTGAAGTTCCCATTGGCTGTACCGATGGAGGTAGTCTCAGAAGGATTGGACAGGTTATAATTTACGCTCAGCGTTGTTACACTTGTTGGAGGGAAGAAGGGTTAGTGCAAACTAAGACGTTCCCAAGATTAGTAGCGTGCTGAAAACCTAACCTCATTTGGTAGGGAAAACTGATATGGTATTGGAATCAGATCGGAGTATACAGAAATGGGAACGCAGAATCTGTTTAATCTTGGTTAGTTTCGGATGAAATCGAGTAACTAACGCCGGTAGATTCGCACTGGCTGGAAATATGGGTAGGTTGAGTGTGCATGGCTACATATCTAATCTACTAGTTTACGAACTTGGGTGGGTATCCTCGGTTGACTGGGACTTGCTGAAGGCGTTGGTTATTAAGTTTCGATTGCAGAGGTGGTGGAATTTTGGCGTTGTCCTCTGAGGGCAAGGAAGGAATGGCTTTTGTGTGTGTGTGGTAAGGTTGAGAACTTGATTAAGGTAAATATTGCATATAGTTGGTTGGTTTTATGTGAATGGAAGTGGTGAGGGTGTTTTAGAGAATGATGTCCACGGCAAGAAATGGCTTCCCAACTAACCTCGTAACAAAACTGACCGATTCTGTGTTTATTAGTGCTCGTGAATTCCCTCAGGCATGTACACTTCCCTTCTTTTAATAAAATTTTAGCAACTTGCCTGCCTATTTAGTTACTTACCTACCTACCTATTAGGTAACATAGAATACAGACGTAAGAAATACGGTTAATTTGGCTGCAGGAAGACAAAAGCAGTTTTGCTTAACAGAATAACAATGAACATTATCATTGGGTCGTGCTTTTCTCTTAAGCATATAAGCAAGGTTTAAGCTAATGCAGTACAAGTTACTTATCGCATACCTTTACTCAGCCCTTTTTCTTTACACGCTGACTTTTCTCTTGATTCAAAGTTGACACATAAAGAACAGCATTTATATGCTTACGCGTTATTTTCTCGTTACCTACAAAATCAAAGTAATATTCATGTTTAGATTTATTCAACGTTTCTCGCGAAGCATGTGAAAATCGGGATCAACATGGGTACAATATTGTTTGGACAATGAAGATCCTTTAGTTTCCTACATGCCTTGAATCTTAACCCTTCTTTAATGCCTTTCGCTACTTCTGACATTTATTAGACCCTTTTCAACTTCACATATTGCAGTGACCCAGAATGGGCATCGTTCTGAGATACATATATAAAAAGCCTGCCCAATTTTGGGCGGAAAGTGTTTCGGTTTTTGCTCGAAATTATATGCTCAAAATGGGCGGAAGGTGTTCTGAGCACATGCCAGTTGGTATGTACAACTTCCCTTTTATTTTTTTATTTATTTATTAACCTTATGTATGAAGAAATGAAACAAGAAAGATTTTGATATAGAAAATCAAATTTATAATTTTCCAATATTTACTGAAACTATCCTGTCGCGTTAAGGACTTCACCAAACTTCTGGATTTGTGTGTGTATATTCTGTCAAATGAAATGTGAAAAATATCTATTTTGCCTAAAGTGATTGCACCTGTCGTTTTTGGAGTTCCACTTGTGGAAGATAATTTGCAATATTAATCGATGTATCTTTGTCTTTCCCACTTAGCAATGATGTTTGTAATTTGTGCATAATCGTTTAATAACGCTGCCTTTCCCAATTCACAAAGTAATTTTATCCTTATCGTTACAAACAAAGTATGAAATTATTTCAGATTTTAAACTACACTGAAGTACTTTATTGGCAATTATTGTGTTTCGAATTTGAAAATAAATGTAATGAACATTACGAGGTTAACTTTTTCTCCATTGAACACCTCGGGGGAACAAAATGGTAAGTGCCATAACAAAATTTCCACAGTATATTGAAAATAAAATACAATGGTGTCTACATCTTGAAACTTCGAGCGCAAACTTTTTGTTATTCAGGTATACAGGTAGTTGTTGGATACAAAAAGCAAAAAAGTTTGCGCTCGAAGTTTCAAGATTCAGACACCATTGCATTTTATTTTCAATATACTGTGGAAATTTTGTTATGGCGCTTACCATTTTGTTCCCCCGAGGTGTTCAATTGTGAATTGGATTAGATATACTAGATTTAGTTCAGTTCAGTTTTAAGTTATGATGTCAAAATTACACTCCTCTGGTTCCGGTTCACAATCCCTAGTTAAGAGATACACGATATATTGCTTGTTTCTTCGAATTGCTTTAAAGATATGAAATTGCTGCATTTCTAGTGAGTGTACATGAATATCTGTTTCACTTACTGACATGTGCTGCGATACGTATGAAAGTGATTAACACAATGACACTGTATTCAGCTGAAGATCAACATTACATGAGATGAAGTATTTTTGATTATTTGAATTGAATTTTGAACGAAAAGTGAATGGGTTTACTCGAGACGAAGTTATGTGTAAGTAGCACGTGATGACATATTGTTTATAAGTTAATGGGTTGCTATGGTCTAACTGATGCGTTTTGAGTACATGATATATATACATGAACCTAACAGAATAAGAAGCAAATCGCAGTTATTACAATTTTGTTTCTCCTTGACAAGTGAGAGCGTCAACATCGATCAATGGGGTCATTACAATATATTCAATCTCTTTAGAACCTGCTCAGAAAACGTCTATTCACGAATCATGTTTCTCTTCGGCAAATCTCCAAATTAAAACAGTTCTTACAGTAACTGAACGTGCTACTTAATGTACTAAAATAACTTCTTGCAATTACGGATGACATTCAGGGTTTGGACAGTCGGAACGGATCACTGGAAATTTATCAGCAAGCAGAAAATACCAAGTTTTACAAAAATGGTCAAGTTTTCTTTACAAAAGTCTTAAAAAATAAAACAAGAAAACACTTTTGCAATATCTTCTCAATCATACTTTTACAGAAAAAAGTGGGGGGAAGAGGGGCTTAAATGGTAAATAGAAATAAAATGGCCATAGCATCGAACATATGATTATTAAGTAAAATGACAAAATTAGAAAAGCTACTCATCGTTCTTCCAAGCGATGAAATTCCATAATACTAAAAAAAAAAGTTTATAGGGAATAAAAAAAGAGTTTATCCTCTTTGTATAATGCAGTTTTACACTACAATGTGTACTCAACATTTAAGTTTTGCAACTCATCTACCTCAAAATTTGAGACATATTGTGTTTTGGTCCCAATATTTGGACAGCTCAAACTAAAATACTGCCAACATTCTTTTTATTTTATAACCCCAAATAGGAAACAGAAAAACCATCAGTCATACGACACGTTAAAGGTATATAAGTTGCTGCTTCCGTCAAATGTTTCAACCCTTCTTCTACCATATTTTTCGCCATCTGAATACGCTGTACATTTATATCCTTCAACCACGCCTTCACATCTTCAGAACATGCAGTCTGATATTTATACAACACCTTACTTACATACTTTGGCTGTAAAGTGATTTCCGATACAGCATTATTGTCATCTGACTCGAGGCTAACATTAATTTCACCAACACTTTTCTTGGTGGTTGCCTCTGCCATTTCATACGTTGCCTGACCATCAATGTAACAAAGTAATTCAATATTATTGTCCATTATCCATAACAATAGGTAATGATTTTCACTGCTAGATACAGGCACCACAACACACACTCTACACATAACTTCTGTTTCTTGTACTGTACTTTTAATAATATCCAGAAAGTCATGCAAAGGCGCCACTGTTGGATTACATTGCAGATCACTGTGTTTCCATAACACAGTGCTATTCCACAGCTTTACGGAGCTGTTCTTAACCGTTCCTAACCAACACAGACACTTCTTACAAACAGCAACGTGGCTATCGATATTAACATTCGGTATAATACAAGAATTCAGTACCCAAAACTTTAAGCCATAAAAACAGTCCTGTTCCTTTGGTGCAAGCGTTGATAGTTTCAATAACTCGTCATGTGACTTATGTCGATGACAAAACCAATCACTCGCTCTGTCTTCCCACGATTCGGAGGGCAAGGGAAGCACTCGTTTAAATACTACACAGTCCTGAGACAATACACTGTGACAGCTACCACAGAATATCTTATATTGTTCTCCCACGCATAAAGCAGGAACTATAACTTTATCCTGTGACTTACAAGACGACAGAACAAGACGATTCAATGTAAGTATTTCTGCAGTACACGAACCCGTTGTTTTGCTTAAAGGCTCGACTTGTACACGAAAAGAGCAAAATTGATCTTTAATCTGTAGTCCAGAAACAGTATCTGGCACTAATTTACAATCATTAAAAAGTACTTTAAGGACATCTTTCTTGGATATGCCCTTCATGCTTACAGATGATGACTCCACTTTTATCTGTATTCCATATTCTTCATCTATATGTTCCGGGACTTTCACAAACACATTGCAAACTCGCAATCTTGGTCTCATTTCTGCTATCACTGAAGCAACTGCCATTTTCTTAATGTTTATCAAAAGATTATTCACTGTTCCCGGTAGTTTCTTTTTGTACAATGCCTGAAAGGAAAAGTAAACATTATTTTTTTTTTTTTTTTAAAAAAAAAGCTTTCAATTCCTAGTCTACCTATTATCGTGTAAAACATACAATAGGGAAGTCATTATTAATACCTTCTATATTAGTTTTCATGTCAAACAAAGGATTAGTAGTTCTCAGACATTGCTACGTCTATTTTTTATCCAATGAAAAATCGAAGATCGTATATTGAGTGATAAAGAATACATAATTAGATACATCGAATAAGGTAGCACGTGAATAAGTTCTTTTCGTAATCAAGAAATCCTGGGATAGAATCCTAGAACTGTCCACGTTCCCAATTTCCTTAATTCTTTCAAACAATGGAGATCCGCGTTATTTTATTTTCAGATGCCTTGAATATAAACTTACCTCCACTTCGCACTCCATCCTCGATGTTGCTGAATCGAACAAGAATAGGGCGATTATGACGACTACAAGTTCCGCCAATTCATCTAAAGGCTTCATCAGGTGTGAAGATAAGGTAATAAAGTCGTCAGAAAAGGTGGCCTTTGTCAGAACCGCCATTTTTCATTTCTTCAGTATACAGCTTGGACAAAGGCCAAGTATTCGGACGGCTTCATTAATCCCTCTACATTTTCTTCTACCCTACTTTCACACCTGATGAAGCCTCCATTAGTGGAGCTTATTATCAAAACGTCCCTTGTCCACAAAAACGTAAAATTGAGATATTGGCATATTAGTTCATTTCATTATTGTCTAATATATTAGCAAGGTTTAATGAATCCAGAACGCCTGTAAAATCATTTAATTTTGAAACGAAGTAAGTGTATAGAAACAGTAAAAATTGAATATATTTTATCTTTTCCAATTCTTTTTTTAAAAAAATGGAAAATTTTGGTAAACTAAAACTTTTAGTACTATTTCTAAGACATTCATGGTTGCAAATTTTCCCTAACATTGCAAAATAAGAAGTGTATTACAAGTGGCTTTTCTTGATTTCCCCAACATTTATGGCCTTTGGACAAGATACGTTTTGATAAGCTCCACATATGAACTGACAAGCTTGTAGTGATTATAATCCCCATACTGTTGTACAATGCGGTAACAGCGAGGATGGAGTGCGAAGTTGGAGGTAAATTTACAATTTGGTTCTCGTCACGTAAATTTACATTTGACCTTGAATATATACCAAGTGTGTAAATGGAAAAAACAGATTTTTTAAATTTAGAAAAATGCATAAGAATAAATGCATGGCAAATAACTAAGGCGTTTTACATTCGGCTGACTATATCTTCTAAAGCTGAACGTGGGAAGAGAACTGTACACACTGGTCAGTCTCTATACAAAGGACCTTCAGGCTACATAGGACCCCGATCACCATCTATTTTTATTGATTTTACACTTGTTGAGGCTTGTCAGACAGTTTCAATCATTAGTTTACTTAGTTTGTTCGTTAAGAAAAGAAAGGGGAGTAGCGGCCCTGGCCTCAATTCAAGGGATCATTACGATATTCGTCTAGTGCAACTGAAGGAAACGAATACTTCAGGACAGCCGACCACCCAGAACCTCCCGATTACGAGGCAAGCAAATTTCCACTAAGCCAATTCGCATGGTTTGATTTTTGATCCTTTTCAATTATTAGGTCATTACTATCATCAGTCTATTGCAATGTAACTGACACAATCATTATATTGGGCATATTTAGCTGACGGTTTTCAGTACGATATTTTTGGTAGTGGGAGTAGGTAACACTGACAACTTCTGACTAACGAGACAGTCGCCAACCTGGAGTTTAGTTAGCTATGGAGCGTTGGCAGATGTGGGAGCATGCTGCTCACGTCAGTTATAGCCATCCAACGGTACTTAAGAACGAAAAGTCCCCATGAACTGCACAAGAAGCCATAACATAGCCCAAAACTGACTGACTGCTGTGCAGGCTCATCTTTCTCTATTATTGGGCCGTATTTCTTTAAAAATAACAATGGGAGACAGATTACAGTAAATGCAGAACGGTACACTGCCATAATCAATGAAGTCCTTCCCTTTAAAATCGCTAACCTGGACGACGAATTATTTCAACAACACAGTTTCAGAGCATGAAGCTCGTTTGAATATGGCAGCTCTTTAGCAACTATTTCCAGGGCGCCTCATCTGCCAATTTGGCGATCTGAATTGGCCTCCATCATTCCTTTGGGGACATTTGAAAGAAACCGTTAACCGGACAAAACCAGCATACCATAGAGGTCGTAAAGCAACCATCGTGAGTGGTGCGTGTGATGCTAAACTTCAGAGAAAAAAAAAGGAGTGTGTAGCGTCACACCTAAAGGAAATTATTTTCGGGTAATATCAGTTTGTGTCTGAGTTAATCTCCAAAACACGTACAATTTATTCCATATAAAGAAAATTATCTAGTGCAACATGTTTGTTTCTTTCTGGACTTTTAAAACAGTCAGCTACTTTTGTCCATCTGTATAATACATACCAATTTAACATCCAAGTCAATACTGATATAAGCTAATGACTTCTGCGGGCATGAACTGTCTGAAAAGGACATTTTTTTCCCCAATAAATACCAGGTGCTGCGGTTGGAAAAATACCCAGTACTGACAAAACCTTAACCGAATTTGACAGTGCAGTTTAGAAACTGGAGAAGAGCTCTGATACATGAAGATAATTATTTTTAGATTTTATCACTACGGAACAATTGGCCATTCACCAGGTGAATGCCCGGATAGTACCTTAAGAAAGGCTCTGGGGACGCTACCTACCTCATCCCGGCCTGAGCCAGAAATGATTAAACGCCATAAATAAACTTAAATACAAAATTGGAATGTATGAAAACTTCGTTAGGTTGGTGATAAAATTTCTAATTTTATTAGAAACTGTCTACGTAGTGGCTAAAAATCGTGAAATAAACACCATGAGAATTAAGTATATACACAATCTTACCTACTGATTCATATCGTTTGAATAATTCCTCGTTTTGTCTTACAACGAAAGGTAATGTAACTTTCTGATAATAATCAGGCACCAGATCAATGTTTTCAATTATGGTAGACAGCATATGCGACTTCTCTGTAAAAATTCCTGAAACAATAAATTACAATAGTATTTAAGAAACAAATACACAGAGAAATGTTTAGTGTGACACATGAAGATGAAGATTTCAAACAGAACACCAACAGGCCGCCGTTGCAGGATTAAACTTTTCTCTAACATTACAACAAATTATTTTTAATGCACTTTATTCTGCTTATCACACTAAAATGTTCGAACATAATCTGAGAATAACTTGAACGAATCATATTACTGTATTGCATCAAGTTTCATTTTGCGTATTCTTTACTGAAGGAAATCAAGCGAAGTTTATTCAAGAACATGTAGTGGCATCAATTACGGCTGTGAACGAACAACCGAACTCAGTCGAACGCTAGCTAGAAACTACAACACAGATCACCGATATCTGGAATTGGTTCATTCCTAGCATAGAACTGCCTTGATCCCTATTCTTCTTAATGTAATAATAGCTTAAGATTAATAAGTGTGGACAATTCCGTTTGGTTATACAATACAATACATTCACACTTTACCTGATAAGCGCGGAAAGACTTAACGAAAATAACTGGATGAAAAAAAAATGTCAATGGTAGCTTAAAAGATAATCGATACGATTAGATCATACCTTGATAGGTAAAGATATAAGCGGTTTATATATATATATATTTGCATATTTACTTTTTTACCTCAAGCTTACAAAAACTGTTTAAACTACACGAATATACATGAAAGTTTGACAGCTTTGACAATAATATTTTGTGGATTCTGAGCAAAAGAGAAATTTATTTTGAATGGGTCGGTTTTAGGTCCCTTGATAGCAAAGTTATAGAAAATGGAACCTTATAATCTCGCTTGGTCCGAATCCACCAATTAAATCTCAGGAACTACAAGGTGTAAAGAGTGGCTTGAGGTAATGTTCGACAGGTATCAGCTAGAGTAGTTCAGAGCCACCTAAATCGTCTTGATTGGTGCACTGATTCAGTGTTGCCAACCATTTTTTTTTTAAAAAATCAATTACTCAAAATTCTTCATTCCCAATTCCGTTCGAACTATCTGCGCCGAACTTGGCATCAACATTATTCGCCACAATAGAAACACACCACACTGTGGGTGTCTCGTCTTCAAGCATCCCGTTATCAGTGTTGCCAACCCGTATACAGAAAATATAACTCATGAACCACAAGGTGTAGAGACGTGGTTGTGGTCTCGTTGAAGAGGTGTTGGCTTGACTAACCGCCGAAACCGTCATGATCAGGCACCACAATTGTCAGTGTTGCCAACCATTTGTATTTTTTTTATAACTTTGTCAATTTGCTTCCTAATGCTAGACTTACCCGCAATCCAACTTGGCACAATAGCAAATTATTATGGGGTTTCCATGCCCCTAACCACTCCAGTCGTCAGTGCTGCCAACGTGTTAAAGAAAAATGAATGCTTGTGCGCCAGAGATGCTACCAAGGGACCGAGCCTTCGCGTTTGTTAGTAGAATCGAAGCGCTCACTTTCGTTTTTCTTTTTCATATTAGCATCGGCGTTGTAAATAAACACACAGTGAGGATTGCTATTAACATTGAGTGTAAGCATGACATTTCATCATTCTCTCTCTTCGCAACCAACGATTTAATTCTTGTCAAGTTATACTTGGATGATAATTAAAACTATAGTCCAATTTTCACTTGGTCCAATCAAGGTTCGTTAGGTGAGTTAAAAGAGAAACACAAAACAAAACAAAATAATAATAAAAATAAACCCTTCACCTGATGTAGCTCGATGCATCAAATTAAATACTGTGACTAAAGTTTTTATCAGCGTAACCAAGAAGCTGTTTCACTGCACACACCTCATACGGAAATGGATAAAACTTGCGGACAAGGCGGAAAAGTTCTACACTAAACTAGAATGAAAAGTTAATGGGATGTTAAAAGATTCCCTTTTTTTACTTCTGGTTAACGACACGATCACAGAGAGCGGCACAGTATTAGAATCCTTCTGCCAGTTTCGGCAGTCATGAGGTCGGACGTGTCAATTTATCATCCGAGAGGTTTCGGGTTAGAATCTCGGACGGGGCATGGAAGTTCCTGTCCTTTTAAAAGCTTTGCATGCATTCGTATGGGGATGGGTCGAAGTCATCGCTACTAGCATAGACTACACAAAATAGTTTATGAATCTATTCTCTCCGAAACTTTCATGGTATCTAGTAGAGTTGGTCAATGTAAAGACTACATTTGTTTTTTTTAATCTTTTTTGCTCACGGAGAAGCATTTATTAACTTACCAGGAGAATTGTAGTTCAAATTAGTGAAATGTACGTGCAGATGATAATACGACGGTTGGTAGTGAACATATATGCGCAGTTTATTTCTGGACAACTTGTACTTTTCCTGTATAGCTTTCTGAAATGAAAAAAAAAAGTAACATATAAATATAATTTCTACATAAGTAACTTCTTCATATCTTCTTTAGATACATATAAAATACAGCTAGTTTCGTCTATTTTCAATTGATGCTATCGTTATTGAAATTAATACGTTCCTACATTATTTCTTACAAGGAGGAGGTTTTACCTATACTAGAAACTTAGTTACAAATAGCAGAATTTAAATGATAAAAAGAAAAGCCAATTAAACATTTACATACATGGAAGATGTAGGTTGTAATCATCTTTTAATGTTGTATTTTTAATTATGTTTAAAGTTTGTGTTAATATTATGTTTGGGAACATAAACATGATATGGACACAGATGAAAACGAAAGAACAAAATATGAATCTTTATTCAAAGACACTGAACAATAGAACGAAGAATGAAAAGGGAGATGACAGAAGAAGCAAGAAAAGAAAAGAAAATCGGAAAGATAAACTGAGAAATAAATGATTTTCAAGAAATTAAGCTCGATTTATCGGTT
>JAGDQP010072562.1:0-10494 GCA_022664845.1 Lepisma saccharinum | reverse complement strand
GCTTGGAATTACCCCCATTATGGGACCCTGCAATTGACCCCTAAACCCTCCCGGTACCACCCATTTGGGGCTAAAACAGACACACAGAATGACGGACATACCTTTCTATCATTTGTAAATATTTTGTGATTCGGTTAAAAAAAGTCGTAACTTTTGAACCGCTCCACCGATTTTAACGGATTATACACTGTTTGAAACGTATTGAAGCGTAGAATAAGATCCAGTAAGTTTCGGCCGCCTATATGATCTGGGGTCAGTGCTATCGTAAAAAATGTGAAATTTTGATATTTTATTCAAAGCGCCCTAGGGGGTCCCAAGGAGATACTACCGACCCAATTTTTTTCATGTGTCTTAGTATTGAAAAGAGCTTTCAAATATAAGTTCAAGCATAAAAATCGGACTTATACTTCGGTAGATCCGAAACTAACTGTATACTATCTGAGTACCGCTAACAGTGTCCTTTGCCAGCGTCACTCGAAGAACTGCCGTTCTTCATGATATATCCTGAAAAGCAAAGAAAATCAGTAAAAAGCTACCTTTCAATACGAAAAGGAATATTTATTAGATCTAAATTCAGATACACATCCCCCAAAGGGTTATTCTAATATGTTATACAAAGTTCTACTTGTGCACGGTTGTAATTACCCATCATATCTTTTACCACAGCCTTCATATTTTTTTTACATACATTATCGCTCGTATTACATTAAATAAAACTAACATGAAATATATTATTGCTTCCATGAACCTTTTAAATATACGGAGTAGGGATACAAACATGTGCGCCTCCTATATTTTAACATAACATGTAAGTGAACGCTGGCGCAATAGGCAGCTTGTCACATATGGCGGCCGACAAGGGACACTAGACGCATAGGGAATTAACACCTACCTACTGACTTACATTCAAAATACACATGGCATATTCTTTGCATGTCGAATAACGAACAAGAAACTCTCATAACAAATATATGACACATACAGTACACTAGGAATTTAGAAATGATTAACAAATGCTACAACCATATTAGGTACATATATACAACTAAGGCATTATATCGTCCGTAACGTCTTTCTAAGTAAGCGAATACAAATGATAATTTCATCTTTCATATTACATGATTGTACATATACCGGCTACACACGGAGTTGTATCACTTTTGTACAGTCCATTCCGGATTGAAGCTCGTCTCTTGCTCAATGCGATGCTTGCTTGACACCTCGGTTTTTCTTTTGTTTTCGATGCCTGAGTTTGCGGTGCGATGCTTTTTGGGTGTACGGCTCCCTCGCTAGTATTTACAGGTGTATCGAACGTCATGTCCTCCGGGCGAATGTCCAATTGACTAATGTCCTTTTAGGTCATATGTCCGACGTCACTAGAGGGCCATTGGATTGGGATGGGATGATAACATCAGCCGTGGGTTTGGACTTTATAGGTTGATATTTATGTTCCCATTTCTGTCATACGCCTAATAATTCGCGCCTCCAGGACCTTTACAAATCGGACATATTCCTCCTCCGCCAAACGACGATGAGCTATTGGACACCAATTGGGAATGGAGGCCCGACACCTCTCAGTTCCGTGTCATAATTTTCTTGTATACCTCCTTCTGATCCTGAGTGATCACACCTCCTCGATCTAAAATTTCCTTTACGGCATACTCTTCATATTAGACAACATGGACGACTTCCTCTGGAAATATTGGTAGACCACTTTCCCTGACGAATTCATCTTGACAATCCTGTGATAGAATAAAATTGGACAACGCGTAAAGTGCACACAGCGTAGGATGACAGTTTGTTTACAAGCAATATTGCAGATGCGAGTTTCAAACAATCAGTCTTCTTTCTCGCCTGGCCATTGGATTTCACAACGCTTGGTTGGAGTAACTCTATGGATATGTATTTACAAAAACAAACCAGCAAAGGCTCAGTGGCTTGCGTTGTTGTCATTGTAAGCGACAAATAGCCAGAGCACGGGTTAAAAACAAATTGATTGACCCTCAATGCGAGTCTGAAAAACATTTCTCGATAACTCATAAATCCGATACACCAACGTTTCTTTCGTATGAGGTGAAAGTGTTGCAAACCGTTGATGTGAAACATTGGTCTAAATTGTCATTGTGTACGTAAGAGAGAATTGAACGTAACTTTTCCTTTTTGTATTAATCTTGCAGGGTTTTCTTCATCTTTCTGTGGTGATATTATCCGTTTCTGGGTGTGTGTGGATATTTTATCAACTTCTCGGGGTGCATGAAGACTGTTCTTTTACACCTTTAGAACATTAGGAGGGTATTTTCCGTTGTCTGAACAAGGTAATATAGCTCCGCTCACCCCCTTAAAGAAGCACTGAAAATGTTATTAATGTTCTAAACAAGATTGTGAATTGCTAAAGGCGGGACTTATAGCTTTTGTTACAACAGAGTTTAGAATAAAAGGAGTTACAATAGACACCAGCAATTTGAACCCGGACCAACACGCACGAAAGCAAGTATGCTAACCATTCAGCCAAGGATAGACCCAAAACAACTTATGCGACAGTATGAGATAATAAATTGAATTTTTAAAATGTCGGAAAGATCGATAATGGTGATTTGTTTTCACTATCAACACTTTCTCTCTAATTGGGTGTACTATTTATAATTCCGTCCTTTTTATCGAAAGAAAAGGAATTGAATTTTTAAATTTTCATGGCCTTTAGTTATCTAAGGCTCATGCCGGGAAAAGGGGAGGGGAAAGGATGCGGGAAGGTGTCTATATTAAAGTTGCCATCCAGGTAATTGCCTGATGTGATTCAGTAAAATCCTTGGAAATCCCCAGTCAGGATGGTGGGCCCCTGGGATCGAACCCATGACCTCCCGAATCTTGCGCCTACACTCTACCACTGAGCTACGGCGACTCGGTGTTGAAAGAAAAGGAGAAATGAGGCGAAGTTGATAGCAGCTTGAAAGAAAACATACAGTATAAGCAACATAAACCTCATTACATTACGAGAAGAAGAAGGCCTGTTGACGTGATCACTTGTGAAAATATAATATTATGTGCTATGTATTTTAGTTATTAAAATGCCTTTTAGTTTTTACGTTCATTAGATACACATAATATATGGATTATTGATTCAAATTAATGTTAAATGAAACCCATACGCTAAACGCCTGATTATCCAAGCAAATGACGGAGCAGTTTACACAACCGAGAAAACTGTTCATCCATTTCTTTTTTTAAGGTCTTTAGGCAGCTTTGCCGCAGGCCAAACGAATGATGAGAGAACTGGTGAAATGAAGAAAGTGGGTTGAAACGGGAGAATCCCGAGAAACCCCACCTACACAGTGTTGGTCCACCAGAGGCGGAGAGTTGGTGTGCAGGTTCGCTGACTGAAATGTATTACCAAAACATTTCATGCTATCTTGCGCAAGCTATACCATTAACAAATTATTTGCAGATAACTATGATTAGCGGGGCTAATATTTACATTATATCTCTTATACACACCGACCAGCAATAACTTATCGATTCGCATATGACCCTGCGTTATCTCACTATTACCTTGACAACCCTGGCGACACACTCAGTTATTCTCGATCAGGTGTTCTGTCTTGAATAATTCCTCGGAAAACGCCATCGGAAACTTTTCCTCGGAGAAGAGCCAACCATTGTTGATAAACATATGATGTTGCTGACCAAATTTTGCACTGATCTACTGACTGGAGCGTCAGTGCTTGGCTTGTCCTCGGGTCTATGAGCTCTACCACTTTCTCATTGATTTTTGAACATACATAAGGTCCATTATAGAGACATAATAACTTACGAATAGTGTCGTGCTCTGCATTACTATGCGCACGGTTTTTTAAAGAACACAACATCCCCTACTTGAACTCCGCGTCGTTCTCCCTTCTTTTGTTCCTTTTACGAAATGTCTCGTCTTTCCTGATTTCTATCATCGTCAACTGATTCCTCCACGCTTCGTTGTCTGTTTTTGATCCCTGTTTATATAACAGGTTCTGAAGAGACCGTCTCTTCGGGCATTCAGGTGTACTTGGGCCGGAGTGGCCTGCAACGTTTCGGAAATACTATTTAACATAAGAATTATGTCTGGGAAATGCTTGTATCAGTCTCGATGTGAGGATTGACACAATTTACGCCATAGTCTGTTCATTTCGCGATGCTTACGTCTACGGAGATAGTTTGGGGATGATATGGTGTAGTGTGGATGATCTTCACGCCCCGAGCTGTCATTGCTCTCTGGAATCTTTTCGAAATGAAACATGACCCATTATTATCACAAAGTAGATTGCGCGGATGCCCATGTGCAGAAAATACACCTTCTTGCAACGTATCACTGCCTGCGCCGTTGCATTCCTCAGCGGGCACGCTACCAGAAACCGACTGAACGTATCCATACATGTGCAGACGTAGTATATCTTTCGAGCATAAGAGGCAAGGGTCCGATCAGATCCACTGAAACGACGTCTCTGATAGTATGAGGTAATTGACATCATCAACTTTGCTGTGGGATGAGTGACTGCCTTTTCCCTTTGATACGCTAGGCAATTCCTTATATGCTCACAAATGTCAGTGTGGATCCTTTCCCAGAAGTAATGGTTGCTACCATATACGTTTTTTTCTTTTCCGAAGTGGCTTTGATCGTCGTGATATGAAAGCAGCTCTTTAACAAGGGTGCGGGGTACCATGACGCCATCGGTCCGGTTCATGGAAACATTGCTTTAATAGTAACCCATCCTCTAACTTATAGTACGCTTCAATATTTCGGCTTGACCTCCCTGGAGTTGGATTCCCCTCAAAGGCAGTGATGTACTGCAATTCACTATCGCTTCGTTGGTGTCTAGTCCATTCTAACAAACCCATATGCGTGATCCGACTAGGTTCTTGTTGAAACTGGAATATCCTCATGGTCCTCATCTTGGTCACAAGTCCATTCGGGACAGGGAGTCTGCAGCTACATTGTTCCGTCCGGCCACATGCCGTACCTCCAAGTAATATTGAAGCTCTAAGTTCCACCGATATAGTCTTGCGTTCCAGTATCGTATTCGTCGGTAATATACCAATGCCTAGTGATCCGTATGAACAATTATCTTCCGTCCTTTTAAGAAATCCCTCCATTTTGGAATAGCCAGAACTAAAGCAAGTAACTCATGTTCCGACACCGTATACCTGGCTTAGCAAGGTTTTAAGGTGTGACTGGTGAACCCTAAAACGTGCTTTTTGTTGTTGTACTCCTGGTACAGAATTCCTGCAGTTGAAATCGTTGAAGCATCAATAAGCACATGAAAGACCTCATCTGGGTTGGGGAGGGGGCAATATGATTGACTGACAGGTCCTTCTACACTTGCTCTAAGCACTGGTCATGCTCTCAAGTTGGTATTATTATTATTCGTTGCCCATCATGTTCTTCTGATACATGATCCTTAACTCTTCCGGGCCGCTTCCGGACACCATAACTTTTACGGCTTCCTCGTCAGTAGTAACATGCTTCCTCACTTCCTTATATCGTCTTCAGCGAGGTCTCGGTCCCATTTTCTCACTGTCCTGATCTCCCAATTCGCCATTAACGGTTCAATCGTCTATTATGTGTCCATCTCGACTGAGGCTGCGGTTAGTTTCACGGAGCGGTCCTCCCTTGACATCTACCGCACTTGCATCGAGAGTTGGGTCGACAAAACACCTTGGAAACAGCACTGATATAAAATGTGCGAGGTTATCCGAATTTTACATGCATATAATACGAATGGAACTGCTCTAGAGACAATGTTTGCATAAAATAAATGACAATTCTTGCAGTTTTCATTGTCTGATTTTCTCTGTGCCTGGGTTGTCTAAGTTTAACCATACTTGACTGGTCTTCCTAGTTGTTGAACACATTGTATCTACTTTTTAACATATCCTTGTGTATGTGATATAACACTATTTTTTATGTTACGGGACATTCTGATGAGACGTCGCTATGGATGATCCAACAAACTTGTGTATCATCTGTAAGATGACCGATTTAGGTATCAAGACAGCATTGCGAGGTCGCATCGAGATCACAAAATCGCCCGGCGACGTAAATGGAATAGCCCTGCGATCTCCAAATGTCCGCCTTTGATACATCCATGCGACGTGCTGATGTGAAGTCGCAGCGGGACATTCAGACGTTTGTGAGAAGAATGGTACGTCGCAGAAACGTCGATGCGACATCCCAGTGTGATTGTAGCAAATTTTCGTTCCTGGAAAATCGGGTGGCTTCATATCCGCCTCTTTTCAGTCTATAACGTCTACCCTTACCGTAAGGTATGTCGTACCTATAGTAATTTCATATTCCCCTTCAATTTCTGATTCTAGTTTGCGTCAACTCATTTACATGATATTTAGTACGTTTCAAATCTTCCCTTTGTATTTAACTGATCTTTACTGAATGATCACTAAGATTTGTTAAATTCTAAGGGAAGATTGGTGAAACCTACAAAATATCACGTGAATGAGTAGATACAAACTAGAATCCATAGAAATTGACGGAGAATATGAAATTACTATAGGAACGACATAACTTACGGCAAGGGTAGACATTACAGACTAAAAAAAAAAGAGGTGAACATGAAACCACTACATTTTTCTAAGTACATAAAATTACCTACCGCTACTTAAATGTAGACTAATGGAAATTGTACCAAGACTTATGCAGCAGGCGACATACACATAAAATACGCGAGCATTCTGTTCTGATTAAAATACTGGTAAATCACTGACTGCACAAAATCATTATTGTGGAACTACACATTTTAAAATATTGACCAAGCTTAAATTTATGTTGAAGGTTTAGAGACGTTTGGTTCGGACTTGGATGTGGAAGGTATCGGCCAGGGCCTTACGTAAAGTACCATCGCAGTATTGGCCGATCTATACTACGGGAATTAAACCTGTCAGGATGGTTGGCCGCGGGGTTCGAGCCCACGTACCTACCCATGGCCAATCGAATATGCAACGTTAACAACTTGACTAAAGAACACTGCCACATGATGATAATTACTGCAGTCAATGATTGTATTCCATATTAAGTGTCAATAACTCAAATAATAACTTTATCGAAATTAATATTATATCTGATTTATTTAATATTTTTTATAAAAAAAATAAACAAAGTAGTTTAAAATATAAATAAAACAAAAATCACTCTTGCGTTTGTCTTCTGTTCTTCACAAGTGTTCATATCTTATTGCATTTTTTAAAAAAACAAACTTTTTATATAAAAAACAAAAATAAATTTCTACTTTTATATTCACTGTAAACAACATTTCTTTAAAAAACTTTTTTATATAAAAGACACACATGAATTTATTTTTTGATATAATAAAAAAATACATTTGACATATTCCTTTTTTGTTCTTTTCTTCACCTTCGTCATCTTCATGGACACTTTCGTTATTTTGCACCTTGTCCACAAACTCTCCCTAGATGAAGCCTTTCCCTGTTGTGCCGTTGCTTCACATGGTGAAGCCAGTTCGCTAGTATTGCTGAATTATCCACAAATGTTGCCTTGTCATTGTGCTACTGACAGTTTCTGAAAAACAAAAAAATAACTACACAACGAACAATGTGTCTTGGTTCGGAGAAAAGTAAATTTATTACCTTACTTACTTACTCAGTGGTTTACGGAAATCGTAAGTAGTAACAAACAATCGTCATCGGGTTCTATCCTGGGCAAGATCAAGCCAATTTTCACCACAAACACCTATTTCTCGAAGATCCCTTCTAATACTGTCCTCCCAACATAGTCTTCGTCTTCCCAACGGTCTCTTTCGATCAAGCTTTCCAACCAAGATAGAATATAGTCTTCGTTTTTCTCCCATCCGAGCTACATGGTCTACCCATCTTAGTCGTCGCGATTTAATGCCAGTATTAATAATTAGATTTATAGTACATTTAAGTTTGTTTAAAGTTAAATTCCACATGCGTTGAACAGAAATAACACACACCATAAAGAAAAGGACAAATATACTGAAGTAGAAAATTAACAAATTCTGTTGTTGACGAACTTGACTATATACTCTCATCAGAATGAGATTTCCCGGTACATGTCCGAATATTTTGCTATACACCGGTTAAGAATTCAAGCCGTGCAGGACTGTAACTACTTTTTATAGTGGGATCTGAAACATTCCGATTAGGCTGGGACAGAGGGCAAGAAATCGGTCAGGTCATAAGTTGTAGGTTCCATCCCGACATTTACCTTGTGTGACTTAGTAAAACTACAAAAGAAACTGACAGCAAATGTGAAGTCAAAGCTCTACCAACTGAGTTACGGTTGGTTGGTCAAGGAACCATCAACTTTTTTTCAAAGTCATGTTGTTCATGAACATTACAAGTTGTAACTGTAAATATGAAACAAAGAAAACGAAGAAGTCATTGGCAGATCTGTTTAGCTGAAAAGAAATCCAAGCAAGGGTTCCAAATTATGTGATCAGAGCAAATTCCTTGAATTTTTCAGATTTCCTAATATACTATTCAGAAATTTCAAGATTATAATCTACGCATAAAAGATAAAATTAGAGTATCTGAATGGAGTAATCTATAGTGGTCACATTTAAAACAGTAAAAAATCGGTATAGATTTCGACAATAGAAAGTCATCATAAGTAATAGCATGAACCTATCACAGATGCAAGAAGGAATATAGTTCCTAGTACAGCCTCAAGATCCAACACATAATTAAGTCACCGAGCCGCCGTAGCTCAGTGATAGAGCGTTGGCGTAGCGTTCGGGAGGTCTGAGTTCGATCCCAGCGGCCGACCATCCTGTTTTCCCAAGTCTTTTCCTCAGTTACACCAGGCAAATGCGGGGATGGCACCTTTAACAAAGGCCTTGCCCGAATCCTTTCCCTTCCCCTATCCAGGCCTGAGCCTCAGATGCCTAAAGGCCATAAATACAAATTCAAACATACCCTATCAGAGATGATGCCATTATATTTCGATCTGAGACTTTCTCAAGCAGGGAGAATTAGATTATGAATCTGTGTAAGCAGACAAATGCTGTCTTCGTCATTTACACATATCTTCCTGCTTGCGAAAGGAATCAGGTCGAAGTATAGTGCCTTCATCTCTGTTTTAATTATATTATGAAGTTACTTTAAGGCCTTTAGGCATCTTAGGCTCATGCCGGGAGAGACTGTTCGAATGTAGACGACCAAGGCCTATTTTAGGTACCATCCCAGCATTTGCCTGGTATAGCAATAAAAGCCATGGATAAACCTCAAGCAGGATGGTCGACCAATGAGATCGATCCTAGGACTTTCTCGAATGCTAAGCCAACACTCTACCACTGAGCCAAGGCCGCTCGTTCTCTTAATTATGTGTGTCTACAAATAGAATTGGATATACGTAACCTGTTATCTGAAATTATAGGTAACACAAAAGAAAACTTGTGCGAGCACGGAACGGATGAACTAGCATATGCTTAGGCACGGAATTCTATTCTACAAAAGTCACTAATTTATCTGTTTGAGAAGAAATTCTTAAAAAAGAAAATGAATGAGCGCACGGTCTCTATTACTATTCATTCTAAGAAGGAGAAAAATGTCACAGGTTAAACTCCACCGTGGTCCATTAAACAGAGTTCAACTATATGATATATGGTGGATATAATGCAGGTTAAAAATAGTTTGAATGCATTTGTTTCTGAAATTCAAAAGATAAAGTGTATGGGCTGTAACAGCACTATGGCTTGTCTGAAATTCAAGTATTTGAAGTTAATCTTAAAGGAAAACGTAACGTGTTGTTATTGATATCTTGAACTCAGTTCTAAAAACTCTATTTGGCAACTATTGAAATTAATGCCCTCGAAATAAGGCGAAACGAACTCTAGTGACATGTTCACCAAATCAAATGCAAGATATTTATTTCTTACCTATCACGATGTCACTCAGCGAAAGGTGGTGAAAAGCTTTCTTGTCCTTGGCGCCACACCAACTAAACTGCTCTGCGACGGAGTTTGTAACAATTTTCTTCAATATGTTGGTTGTAACTGATTTTAAGCTGTGGCCACCTAATTTTCTCAGTTCTTTTACCTGCAAAGAAGATACAGAAAGTACTGATATAGTAATCAAGCTGTATGTGCTTTATTGTGTGGCATTAAGTCAATTGAATATTCTTCAGCAAACTTCATCTACCGGCCTACTGACATAAAACAGGGTGACAGGACAGGGAGAACAGACCTCTATAGCTAACGCCCCTTTAAATCTGTTTTTTCTTTGAGCAGCTCCTCCGTAGTGTTCAATTCATCCACTGTTCTGAGAGGAAATTTCTCCGTAAGAAGAGATGGATTTTCGTCCCCAAAGCCATTTCCAACTGCACGTTCCATCAGTTGTGATGATATATTTTTGAGATTTCCCTTCAACGATCGCAATGAGTGTTTGATTCCTGTTAGTGACGCTATTACTTGTCGCTCGAATTCGGTGGTACCTAAAATAGAAAGGAAGATTCAATTATTTGTGAAGAGAAAC
>JAGDQP010072561.1:0-10494 GCA_022664845.1 Lepisma saccharinum | reverse complement strand
TATGTATGTTGTCTCCTGTACATAATGTCAGTATGTTGCATTCTCTCTCACACACACATCTCTCTCCCCTCTGTGTGTGTGTGTGTGAGAGACAGAGAGAGAGAGGGGGGGTCATACACCAACACGCATATCACGCCTTGAAGATACCTCTATAATTTGTATCTAGCAATGTATCATTTATGTTATCTACACGCAAAATATACTTTCATGTCCCATGTACCACAATTGTAAACCATTTGAAGTTCCTTCAGCAACAAATAAATTGTATATTTAAACTGGGAAATATAAACACGTCTAGAGATGTGATTAGTACTTTTCATACTTCTTCTACAATGTTATTTTGACATGAATAAACTAGAGTACACTTTACTTATCAGACTGTCCCTCGGGTGTACTTATAACCAAGTTTTATTATTAAAGTAGAAAAGACTAAATACAAAAAAAAAGTATTTGAAAATAAACATATAAAATGAAAAAGCTAGTTATAGAGAACACAACTGTAAGTTTCAGAGGAAGGAAAACAAGCAAAATAATACTTGAATAGGCAGAACAAAAGCACCTCCGTATAAGATCAAATGTTCCTTTGAGACCTATAATAAAACACACACAATAGAAAATACTTGTTTCATCAAAACCGTTTATTGTCATATCATTACGACCACCAGTTTCAAAATCTTCGGCAAAGAAGAGACCGTACAAACAAAGGTCGGTGAACTCAAATCTGAAATAGGTTTCTTTCTACCGGATTTGGTTGAAGACAGAGTCAATTCCTTCAATGGAGAACGCTTAGGAAAGTGAAAAGGACCTGCCGGTTTTGGAATCACAGTCAAAGTTTTCTTTACCCTTTCAAATGACGAGGAATCCAACGGTGTATGGCTCAACTATGTCTGATTTGTAGTTACTGAGATCTAGTGGAGTACAGAAGGACACACAGAATAGATCAATCATTGTATAGTAAGCTGTATCGAAAAATAAACAAATTTCAAACGTTAATAACACTAAACGGTTGCATTGTTATCAGTGGAGTCATTTCAGTTTTTGCTTTGGTTGGCAAGATGATTTAGGAAAGACCTTATGTTATATATTGCATGGCGCATCCTACCTCTTTCCAAACGTAGTGTTTACTTCATAGTCACCATATACTTAATCAGTGATTCCGCTAGTGCCCCCTTTGGGGGTAACACTCTGAATCTTCAAGAGTCCACCTAACTAAAAATCTACTGTCAAAAATCGTCAGAAAACGTACCAAACTCCATTACACCCTTCCAATTTTGACTTTACATCCCCCAAACTGAAAATCCTGGCGGAACTCCTGTAATTAACTTACATGCATCTCTTGCCGAGCGTGGTAGCCGTGCGGTCAGAGACGTCAGACCAGCGACTTCAAGTTCCTGGGTTCGAATCCCGGCTGTTGCATGGATGTTTGTGGATTTTACAAACTTAACAGCTAGTAGACTGTAAGAGGACCGAAGTCATTATCCACTACAATAGCCCAAAGTACGAAGTTTTTTGTTTAACATGTATCTCTTCGCTGTGTATATGATGTAGCTAAAAACAGGTGAGACTCATATCTGATGTAAAAAATAAAGACAATTTAATTATTAACGTTTTGTAAAATGGTATTTACAACAAATAAAATGCTCTCTTGAATCAAAAGGTAATTAATGTATTGACTTCATTTTAACAATCAATAACAAGATCGTAAATAGAATCTTCCCTAACCACTTTCCACTCCACAGCCAAAATGATACACGAGACGAGTCGATCATCGAAAATGGATTACCGACAGTAGTTTTCAGTCTTTTCAAAACTGAAAAAAATATTCGTTAGAGGCATAGGTGATCGCCAGAGACAAATATTTTCAGTGAAAAGATAAGAATAAATAGCCGATTAAAACAGGCATCTACACAATGGAATTATCGGATTGAGCTCAGTGCCTTGAGGTGGACACTACTCAATGATAAGGATTCAAGTTCGGCTAGAGACAACAATCTTACATTCTCTGATACTGAGGCAGGCTAGTAAAAGGAAGAGACTCAGTAAACAGATTCTCATCGAAATAGGAAAAACACCTTAGTCTTGTTGTGGTTAACAAAGAAACCCACAACAAATCAAACAGCTAATTCACGACATTCTGTATGATGTCACAGACAAAATAAATACTATGGTAGCAAACCTCTTATAATGATGTCATCCGACAACTTGAATACAAATTTGAAATAAAAATCAACTATTTCTACATGGAGCCAAAGCGAAGACAATAGCACTGGAAAACACAACCACATTTTCAGCTCTCACAGAGAGAAAATACAAAACTTATGAACAAAAGTTTAAAAAGCAAAGGTCTACCTTAAGGCCACCACACTTTTCAGGAAACCCAGAACTTGTTAGACAAACAAAATTCTGCTCCCAAAACACGTAATACCCGACACTGACTAACTTTCAGTAGTGAAATGTTTTCAAACCTAAAAAACGAGCATGAATTCCCGTAAAATGTAATATAAAGAAAGCGTTGGCAATTCGGATATACTTGGCAATTCTGACTCCCGCAACATATAGAGCATGAATATATAGACATCTAGTAGAGCATATATATATACATGAAGAAATAAATATAAAAACGGATAGGGTTAAAATTTACCCGAAAGGACCTACCGCTTAGGCAGTACATCGTTAATATTGATAAGGAATAACTACTATTTGCTACACTTAGCACAAAAAAGTAACAATACTCCACACAGAAGAATAGCTATTATTTATTTATTGAATACAACATGTTATGTACCTATTTCAGGTGTTCATTGTACATATGATACATTCTACGAGATATTGAATATATTCATATTTCATGCTTTGTGGCGACATTCTGTAAAAACAATTCATTACTTTAGATAACAATGAAATTCACTCGTATTTACATTAAATATGTCTAAATCTGGACATGCTTTAAGAATACAATTACGTAATGAGCACATTCTTCTGATAGGTGATATATCTAATACTTTGGTTCTTTGGGGTGGGAGGTCGAAGACTGCATTACGAGGTCGAGTAACTCTGCGGAACTGCAACTTTATTTTGGATAATATTTTTTCTGAAAGAATTTTACTATGTACTAGTTTGTGTAGAAAAGATAGTAGAAAATTAACTCTTCTATTTTCCAAAGATTGGAATGAGTACTTGTTTACTAGGTTCAATTATATTTCGAATTTAGGATATATGCCTATTTCTTTGTATGTTAAAAAGCGAAAAAATTTAGATTGTATAATTTCGATTTCCCCTGTGTTCTTTGTATTAGGATGCCATACTACTGCAGCATATTCCAACTTCGATCGAACATACGGGGTATATAAAGTGTTTGAAACATCAATATTCGAGAAGTCACTTCCTTGTCTCATTACGAACCCTAGATTCCTAAAAGCGTCACCAATAATACGCTTAATGTGTATATCAGATGAGAGGTTGGACTTTATGGTCACACCAAGATCGGTGATAGAGTCTACTCGGACCAGTGGTGTTTCATTGATACTGTATTAAAATTCCAAATAGTTCCTTTTTCTAGTATAATTCCAAATATAGTACACTACATTTTGACATGTTTAATAACAACATGTTTGTTTTGCACCAGTTGGAGACTGCATTGATATAATTTTGTAAGGAGAAAGCAGCTAATTCAGAGGAAATGCTACAATAGATGTTTAAGTCATCAATAGCTTGTTGGAGGATATTATTACACCAGGCAAGTCATTTACAAATAACAAAAACAAGAGAGGTTTGATCCCTGCGGAACCACAGAATTTACAACAAATTCCTCGGATGTAATATTTTTATAACGCACACGGTTTTTACGGTAGGACAAATACAAAGCTATCAATTCGCGAAGGTTCGATGAGAAGTTGAAAGACACAAGCTTGCTGAGAAGGATGTCGTGATTAATAACACGAAAAATCGAAGGCGTTAGAAAAATCTGTGTAAATTACGTCAACTTGACCTTTCTTGTCTATTAGAGTAGCCAAAAAATGTGCGAATTCAACAAGATTAGTTACAGTCGATTTATTTGGTTGGAAGGGAGAAATTGTTGAGCGAACATGTGAATATATTTGTTCTTGTATAACAATTTCGAACACTTTGGCTGGTGCAGATATTATAGCTATTGGACGATAATTTTTAATATCGTTACTCATACTGCCTGATTTGGGAATGGGACAGATATCAGCAAGTTTCCATTTAGTAGGGAATTCAGAGGTAGCTAGTGACTTATTGAAAATTACTTCTAGCGGATATTTCAGTATCTCCGAACAACCTTTCATAATATAGGGTGGCACTTTATCAGGTCCATTAGATGTAGGTGGTTTCAGTTTTTTAATGTCTTTTTCTACGTCTTGCAGCTCAGCGTGTTCAAGGGATAATTGATCTAAGAGTTCAGAACTATTGTGTTGTGCAAGAGTATTAATGTTATATTTTGACACATTGTGTGTCACCTGGAAGTTCTTCATGAATGCTTTTGCGATAACTTTTTCATCCTTTAAACGTTGACCCTCGAATTTAGTACATTATATTCGGGTTTACGTCCTTTATTTCTCATAAGTGTCCAAAAGCTTTTTGGATCGGTTAAAATGTTATTTTCGCTGTTATGCAAATATGTTTTATAAGCGGAGGTGCTCTCTCTTTTGGTGAGAGCACGTATTTCCTTAAATTTATCATAATGATACGTAGGATCCCCAATTGATTGTTTCCATTTTTTACAGTGGTGTGATTCCTTTCTCCAGATTAGTTTAATTATGTAGTTTGAAAACCAGACAGGATAATTTGATTCCGATATCTTTCGCGGATACATTTATCACAAATAACATATAATATATTATAGTATGAATCAACAGTTTCATCAACAGGCGAGCTATTAGATACGCTTTCCCAATTAGCTGATTCAATACAGCGATAAAATTGTTCATAGTTGGCTTTGGAGAAGTTGTAATCCATTGATTGTGACTTTGTTGCATTTTTTATTCGCTTGGTGTACAGGAATTCTGCTAATAAAGCAGGGTGATAGGGATCCTCAGGGAAGATTGAGTCATGTTCACGCTTTACAAGAATACTGACAATGTTGGAAAGTACTAAATCTAAAGTTTTGCCATATGTGTTCCTGATATCATTGAGAGATTTTATTTTAAGTTTTAAAAATTAATCAAACAATATAATTCATGGCATATTGATGTTGGACTAAGAAAATCAAAATCGGTTCCTGTGACGCCTCAGATGTTATAATCACCTATTAGGAGAATGTTGCTTTCAGGTGGTAATATACTATATGCGTATAAAATAACCTTGATATACTTAAATAACAGGTAAGGTGTAGACAACACACACAAATATACAAGTAATATTATTAACAAAAGTTTAGCTAGTTTACAATCTATACCTGGTATATCAGAAGAAGAAACTCTCTGAGCTCGAAATTTTTTATTCACAGCTAACAAAACGGCACCATCGACTTTTTCCCGGAAGAAAGTTAATTTTTATCAGCTCTTAAAACAGTATAATAAACAAGACTTCTCTATAGAGGACTTGGGGACGCAAGCTGTCCTGTCCTCTGACAATTATGCAAACCTAACTCGAACATACCTTGAGGCATACGACTCAGAAATGCCCAGGAAAGAGAACACAAAAAAGCCCTATTAACGCTCATATTGTACTAATTCTCAAAAGCACATTCTGAAAAAGCACACTGCTATAATTTACGCTTCTGCTTACTACACGCACTCAAACATAGCAAGTGCGTAGAAAATTAACAAGAGAGTGAGACAAACCCAAAGTAAATATAAAACTAATTAATTATATTAAGAATAGAAAAACCTAGATATTCTCAACAGAACTGACTCAATATGTTTAAAAATACAAATGTTTTACTTACAATGTAATGTGCCACTTGTATTAATGAAAACTTTCTGGAAGATATTGAATTTCTATTTCAGTTTTCCTTTATCGTTCTAATAATAAAGAATGTTTATGTTCCCGCGACGCGGCACAGGGCAGGCAAGCAATTTTTAGCGGCATATTAGTGTGCTAGTGCACACACACACACATCCCCTTTGAGAATCACTGTTATGATAAGTCTAGACATTATTGGACAGGCACCGCACAGGGCTTCTCGGCGATCCAGTTGTAACTCCATACAAAAGTAACGCAGAATTACTCTTGAACGGTACTAACATGAAAGGAAAAGATTATATAATTTTCAGTTTTGTCTTCAGAGGTCCTTAACTAGAAGATATAAGATTTTATTAAATTGTAACTCATAGGACGAAAAGTCGCTAGTTACAAATTGAAAACTTTACTAGATTAGTCAGTGAGAAATAGAACCTAGTTTTATGATAACGGATCATGGGATCTGATATAACTACAATTTGTGCTAATTCCTTTCTAATTACTCAAACGATGTTTTCAGCAGATAAAACTCAGCGGCGAGGATCGAACTTTGAGTCTCAGAGGTAATGAGACTTTCGTTAAATTCGCGAAACCAAGTCATGGATTACGCTAAGTTCTTAAAAGGCCAGTGTCGCACTTGAGTTAGAAACCTAGCGGTCGAAAACTGTAATCTGTGCAAGATCTGAGTATTCAAACTATGACAACCACTAATATTGCAGAAGGCAATATAGTGAAAGTAATTCCGCGTGTGTATTGAAGATGGCGCGCGACATTGCCAATTTGTGTAATTAGACTTTTAGATTATTTTAATTAATATTATTATATTTTTATTGTAAAGTGTTTTAATGATTTAATGATCAGTGAAGCATTGCTATAAAAGATTATATTTTGTTTATGAGTAATTAAACAATGAAAATGAATAAATGCAATTGTTCATTGCATATACCTACGTAACCTGGCGGTGCAGGTTATGCATTTTAGATCGAAACAAACCTCAGTTAAAGTGTGCACCAGCTAATAAGTGGTTGGTCATTTAATTGATGATTTCCCATTCACCCAGCGAGGGAATTACTAGTATCCCTTGACAGTGCGAGAGATATACCCGCCCTTAGTGGAAGCGAGAGATTATTCCAATCTTTTGAATTGGGCGAGAGGCCGAAACGTCTGTTGTGTGGAGAGGCGAGTACCCGGGAGCTGGATCAGCAGGAGAGGATCTCAAGAGAACGTTTTTTTTTGACGATATACCCGCCCGTTGCTGCAGAAACCTCTTGTATATTGCAGAGGTTACTGGAACAGTACCCCCTTACAGAAAGATTCGATAGTGAGTTTAGGATACCTCTTGCAGGATAGTCGTGCACGGAATGCACGTCAGTGTATTTGGCAGCGCTTACTGAAAGTCCGCCATCACACGCTGTCAAGAATCAGTGCCCATTACATTCACCGGAACCTAGTATTTGTCTTGGTTCCCAGCAGCAATTGTTCTGTTATACTTCTTGTTCTTACCCACCGTCGTAGTCTATGGCTACTGGTTTGAGCACCGCACCTGAACCGTAACAAAACCAGAATCAGAATGATGAATGAATGATATGTCCCTCAGTTCATGCTTTCTTTACTTCGAAACTGTTTCGTCATTTACTTCCTACTGGCACTTTTAATTCACTCAAAAAAGTGCTGAATTGCTTGATGTCATGCACACTGTCATGCTTGATGTCAGGTTGTTATCATTTCCTCATTGAGGCAAAACTGGTAGCTAGGAATTACAACTATTCGAATAATAAATTACTTGCACAGAACAAAATGAGGAAGTATGGAGGCAATGACAGGCGAGGAGCGATGACATGAATGTAGTAGTCTGGCTTGGCTTTGAATTATTAATAACAAATTAAGTACTGCGGTTCTCAACCTGACTAAACCCCATGTCATTAGTTAGATATAAATTTCTTTACAGAAGATGAAGATTAATATAAGTAACAATAAAAGCGCTTCTTAGGATACTTTTCCCATTTTCGATTTTTTGAGCGAGTCGACAGCAAATTAATTACTATAACAAACAATTAAAACTTCACTAACCCATATTGCCTAGCGCGTTACAAGTAGTTGTTTTAGTTATAAATTTAGTTCGGAGCTCAGCTTTTTGAGGTGTAAATAAATGAGTGGCTGTACTTATTATCTATTTGTGATTATAAAATCGAGTGATCTGAAATTTTGTTGTTCATATTTTTTTAAATTTTAATCTGATTAGATCCAATAGATTTCTCGTTAGGTCATTCATATCAGAGCAGAAACGGGTCACCGGCATAAGTATTGGATGGAAACTACGCTTGGGACCCTGCCAGGCCAGGTAACTCGATTACGACCCGGTAACCAGGAGGAGAAAGCACAGTTTTTAATTATTTCTTTGCATTTGAACGGTGTTTATTTCAGGGTTGAAAGGGATCTGAGAAATGTTGGCCAGATGGCGGCTTAATAGAAGCAAACCGCTCAAACTTACTCGTTTAAAATATATAAAATTCCAAGGATTTTCGGAATTATACTCAAGAAAATTACCATAATTAGTGATTAAATGAACTGTAGTGTTTCATCAAACAGTTTTCACCTCAAAATTCAAAATTGGCAGTTATAAATACATCACAAAGTTACTGGGACTAGTGTTTATAGAGTGGCGGAAGAAAGAAGATGGCAGGCAGTAACCATACCGACGAATCAATAACTTTATACAAAATATCAAGTATTATAATTATAAACTGTTGACTGTAGGACTGCTATACTGTGTCAAATTCGATTATTAAATTTCAATTGTTAAACAATGTCGGAGGTCTTACCATACACAACAAAAAATAAGGCGCCGAAGATTCCCAGTTCATTATAGTTCGCAGACTGGGTCACCTACGTTCGAGTCAAGTCGAGTCACTAAAGGTGACTCGGTTTCATCTCTTTACACATGCTGGGAGATCACGGAACTTCATTACATAAATTTTAGCCCGAATGCTTGAAGGTATAATTCTAGTTTTCGTTGGAGAGCGACCAAAGTTTTAGTGATATGAGTAGTACTATTATGGAGTACAGGAGAATCACTGCTCTGTGAGCACTTTTCCGGGGAAATGAATGAGGAATGTAGCAGTATCTAAATCTGCAGTTATCTGTTGCTTGGCTACTAAAATATTGTTTTTAATATTCATCCAATAAAATTCACAAGTAAAGAAACATTCTCCCGAGGTAAATCACGGGTGCTCACTAAGCATTTCCTGATGCGTATGGATGGTAACAAATGTTTCCTTTAGAATAAAATAGCTATTTTTTTCAAAACAGTTATATAGTACCTCTGTATCGTGTTGATAGTAGTTCCATGTAATCGAGTTACTTTCTTCCATATTTTAGGTAAACTTTGTTGGTTCTTTGTTTTTAAAATGTATAATTTGTACGTAAAATATAATATGTTAATGATAAAGAGTATGTCAAACTGGACTTGGGTAGTGTATTTCTGCTTGGCATACTTTAGTTTTCCAGAGACTTCCAATCCTTTCTCCACTGTAATAATCATTTGACATTCCATGATTCCCGAGAAATATTGATTTAGAGCAATTCAAATGTCTAATTGTACTTGTTATGAAGGCACACTCTCCCGATCGGAAGCATTGGACAACAAAGTAGCGTTGCTACGACACAACCTCACTACATGTCTACAAAACAGACTGTATTGTGAGGTCCGTCAGTAGCCATGCTGTAAAAGAGAGTCCAGTTAAGGTGAGCCATGAAGAACACAAAACCGCGACTGCTTTTCTTACTGGGATGTTCTGCGCGACTTCCTGCGAGTGGTATTAACATCTTACTAGTAGCTGGAGGCTAATGAATGCACTATACGCTAGTTCTTGTGTTAAAATACTTGAAAATGATTCGCGGGGCCACAAACCGAAAACAGGTTTACAGAGGTCCTGAAGAATATTGCCGAAGCTGACCCATGGTAAACTGTTTCTGCTGCTGCAGACAAACTTAGTTTTTAACACAGAACCGTTGGTCAGTGCCTCAACACCATTGGTAATACGGACACATGGGCGCCCCACGACACCGGTCACAAGATCTTGAAGTGTGAAGTTCTCTTAATCTGAGTAATAAGCTAGAAGATTTCGTATTGTGACTCTGATGACGATATGATAACTGCAAACGATCAGAATAATGACTAACTACAGATCAACGTCCAGGGAGCTGTCTAAAATCACCCTTCCACAGCGAACTTTGTTTCTCTTTATATGGTGGAATGTATTGGAGTGACATCACGTTTCCTCCGTCGTGGCAAGACTGTCACTACGGAACTTTGCAGTTGTAAGTGTCATATAGCTGCGCGATACCTGAAACAAGTATTTGCCCATCCAATTATATACAAAGAAAGAACTTTAAATTCACCGTGCTTCAAAATCAATTACTAAGTATTCAATATTCAGCTACAAGATACAATGCTCAATGACTAAGCTCTTGTCATTTGTCAATACGTGAAATAACAGTTCAAGTTGTTTACTGACCAATTTCATTATTTCATGTTAACTTCAAATGTTTAACTTCTTTAAATTTATTCTA
>JAGDQP010072560.1:0-10035 GCA_022664845.1 Lepisma saccharinum | reverse complement strand
AATCTAGCAAGTTTATTATTGTGTCCAACTATAGGTGTATAGAATATTCGATCGTTCCTGTTGTCGGCCAGTGTGTATTTCTTAGCTAGTTTTGTTGTGATGGTAAATTTATATTTGTTTTCTTCCCAATACTCAAATAGTAAAAAAATGTAAATATAAACAACTTTCCAAAACCTTCTTACGCTTTCGATGTATGTTCAAAAATATAATTATTATGGTGAGTCTACACTAGGCAAAATTTCCGTGCGTGCTCATGTTGCTGACGACTGTCTCAGAACGGCGAAATCTTAGGTCGTTTCTTTCCTACTTCGAACTTTGAAAACAGAAAACTAGACAAAGAAAATATATTTGCATCAATACTTACTCAACAAATGAGTATATTTGTTGGCACAATGCACTACAATAGGTTTTAGCACACACAGAAAAAGAGAGATTTAAAAGAACCCAAATAATTTGTATTTAGTGTCTCAATCAGTTTCCAATGTTAGACCCGCTTGATATGTATTCATCCTACGACAAATCATAGCATTTCTCTTAGCATATATTGCATCAAAATTCTTATAGAATAATGACTTAGCACTTCTACTTTGACAAGAGAAATAGGATTTTTTGGCATAAGGTTTACGTGTCAAATGAGTCTTACTGCTATCACTGTTCACAGGTTTGCCATATCCTGGGAGCTATAACTAGGTTCATTATATCGTTTGTATACATACTTTAATATTCAACAAGTATGAATATTTACGGTACATTTTTAAATCGTTTTCGTTATTTCCGAAACAGTGTCTTTTTTGGAAAGTGATTGAAAAATATATTTAAGAAAACTATTTTCTTTCTTACCGGCAAGGCTTTTAACGTCAGGAGATTATTCTGTAAAAGTTTCCATCAATGTTATATTTGTTGCAATATAATTCACAACATATTTTCCAATATTGCTTCTAGCTTTTGCTTCAATGTACAGTACATGAACATTGTGTGATGACACTTTCCATAAACCTATGTTTATCAACATTTGTCCATTTTGAAGTTTAACAACACGGAGTTTCGAAGTTTATCCCACAAAGTTAATGGTATCTGGCAACTCTTTGAACGAAGATAACAGGAACTTGTAAATTTATTAAGATGACATATACCAATAATTTCTGCTATGTTTAAGATATTTTTGGTATTTAAATCTATTGGAATGCACTGTGCCCAAAATCTATAATAATTTGTGCATTAAGTTATGATGTGCATATATTAGCTTTGTTTTGTTTTCAGTCTTCTAATTTCTGAGTACTAAGAAAAGGTTCGAGGGTTGTCGCGGGTTTAAAAACAGGCTTGGTCAGCATGTCCGACAACTGGAACATACCTGGCTTACCATTGGTTCTAACTGTCCAACAGCTGGTGAAAATAGTCTTTTTTCCTAAAAATGATCTTAATATGAAATACGTGTAAAAGCTTGAGGTAGAAATGTTTTATTTTCGTTAAGAAAAGAGTAAAGAATGAAAGTAACGAGTGTAAGTGTAAAGTATTAGGCAAAAAAAGAAATCTGGAAACAAAATAAGTGAACGAATCCCTTAATTGGCTAATCACTGGTGCCTTTACCCTATTCGGTTTTGGTTCAAAATGAGTTTTTTTTTTAAACAAAAAAAATATGTTTTTATTTGTACTGAAGTTTGGTACTCAGTCCTTTCAATAGCAAATAACTTTTTGAAAACTGGACAAGAAAAAACGTTTCTGGGAGATCCAGGTTTGATTTCCGGTCACTGCAGCGACATTTTTACATTCTTTTCTTTAGTTAACAATGGTTTGTGGTGTCCTGAAATCCTGCAACGTTAATTTAGCTCATTTCCCGACGTCATACAATGATGAAGGTTTGCACAGCGACGTGAGTCGGGAGACAATACAATATTTTATTGTTACCTTCATATATATATATATATATATATAAATAAATCACAGCCATATTCAATCCACTAGTGGATGAGGCCTCTCCCCGAAGGGAGGAGTTGGTCTACTGCTCCCACGCTGACCAGACGGGTTGGGAGAGGAGAGCCGAAGCTCTCACTGTGATCGCTACTGTCTTTTATTCACAGCAGCTCCCCAATTGTCCTCACGATGCTGGGTCAACACCGAAATTTTTAAGCCCCCACCGGGAATCGAACCCGGGACCGCTCGCACTGAAGTCGAGCGCGCTACCGACTAGGCTACGCAGGAGCTCATATATATATATAATCAATTCGTATTAAAAAGTTAAAAATAATTTTGTTTATGCAGACTAAAAAGAAAAGCATGGACGCTCTCTCATATACAGTCACTTTACAAATTTTTTAATTTCATTTCAGGCTTTTCATTTCAGTCATGCATAAACATATATTTTCTTTTACTTTTTAATACGAATTGGTTAAGAAAAGTATGTATTTAAAATATATTATTTTTAAACATGTTGACTATACACAGTCTTGACATTATTTGCCAGCTTGCTTTGAGAACTTTGTTCTGTGTGAGTGAATGTTATGCCAATAATTAATTTCTATTTTCCTAAATTTCTTCCAATAAAGACAATTCATGAACTGAACTATTATCAACAAAATTCTTATTGGCTTAATTTTTCAACAATAAACAATGTAATAAAGATGTTATGAGACCTTAGTATTCACGCCCCTTCATTCTCCATTTTGCAGATATAATTAACAAATGAAGACCAATAATGAATTTCGGAAAGCGTCCCTATGGTTTTCAACCGTCGCTTCGCAAAACTGTCGTACTGGTCTTCAGAAAATAATACACTTAATTATTTCACACTTATTTTGTAGATTTCGACAGTTAGAAATTGAGATTAAAGTTTATATTTCTTTTTTTAAAACAACTAGAATCTGAAGGTATACTGGCATCTTTTGAACGTCAAATAAAGCTCTAATTACTGACATCTTTCCGGTCCGTGAAAGTTTTTTCTTGTTGTTTGCCGGTCCGTGAGTGTTAAAAGGTTGAAAAACACTCATTCGAAGGCCTTACTTATGAAGTCCGTTAATACAGGCATTGAAATTTCTCATCAAAACTAAATAGTTTGAAAATTAAGTAGATGCTTTGATACATTATCAGGATCGATTTCTAAAATTTAATTCTCGCTTTCATTTGACCGAATTTCTCTTTTTTTAAAATCTGAAAACAGGGGGGAAGAGGGCATAGTAGTGTTAAATTCGAGTGACATATGAATATAATATTTCGATTGTTCGAGAAATAGTTTTCTGAATAATTGTTCGATAGATCGAACAAGATTTCAGTTATAATTTACGAATGACACTGTAGAATTAGTTCGAATGATTTTATAACTGTGCTGTCGAACTCTATAAGACAGAATAAAGAAACCAAGGACGACAATTGAAAGCCAAATCATTTCTAACGTAGTTGAGGAGAAACAATAATAAAAACTCTTTTCTAACGAACAAAACTAAGATGAAAACTAGTGACGGAAGAACAGGAAAAAGTTTAAAGTTTATAGAAGTTTAATTTCATTAATCTCTGAATCACTTCATGTCTACTTTCTTAGAACAATGACAGATTTAGCACGCTAACATCAAAAAGATCTCTAACAGTCTATTTCTCCATTCGCTTCTTTTAGTAGGCAGCTTACAACCTTTCCCTTTTTACTTTAGAGCTCATATTATGTCGGATAGCTCGGAAATAAAGCCTCAACACAGAGTGAAAAAGACATTTTCCTTCGCCACATTGGAAAATGTTATTGACTATAGAAAGTGCCATTTTAATGTTCCTTGCGAGATATTTCTTTCCGTGCTTCTTCTTCACGAGGGTGTTTGTAATGCTGAGAGATGATACTATTTTCCTTCGCTAAGCGTCCTTTCATTCTTGTTAACGACATGGCTTCTTCAGTGCACTAAAACTTCTGACCACGTTCTTGCTGCCAGCCGGCTGCTAATGACGTAATTCGATTTTCTTTTCCAATTTCTAAAGCACAATCAGGACACTTGAACATTTCAACAGAAAATGCGAAGAGAGAATTGGAAATTCGAAGGTGTTCAATACGTTGAGGTAGCCTCTGTGAAGAACACTTGAATGTTAAGTTCGCCTCCACAGAAATATGTGTAAAGTAACGTCTTAAAAATAGGTTTGCTACCTTTTGATAAATAAATTACGGTGCGCTCAGCAAAAAATACGGGATAATACAAAAAACCGGGATAATGCAAAAAACTGGGATAATACAAAAATATGGGATAATACAAAAAATACGGGGCATATCTGAAATAACCTAAAATGAATATGCGATGTACTACTATCTGATGACTACATTGGCGGGTGGAAAATAGATATTTCAAGTTTCTAACAACAGTTGGAGTTATCAAGCAGAGCAAGCCGAAGGCACGAGTATTATTATGTTGAAGCCTTTGCAGAAAAAAATAATAAAAAGACTGTTTAAAAACATGCTTCTGATAAGCAAATCGTACTAAAAAGTAAAAAAAATTTTTTTTTGTTTATGCATGACTAAAAAGAAAAGCAAGCGGCGCCCTCTTATATACAGTCACCATGCACACTTTATAAATTCTTGAATTAACGCGCCTCACGCTTTGCGTTTTAATCATGCATATATAAAATTATTTTATTTTTACTTTTTAGTACGAATTATTTAAGAAAATTTTGTCTTTTTTAAAAAAATTCTTTTATTATTTTTTTTCGAGTTATTTCGGTGTTCGAGTATTTTTTCCTAAGCTAATGTTTTGTGATCCAAATTCTAAAGTGTGCTGCAATCAGCCAAACGACAAATCGTTGCTTGATAGTATTTATTTCACGGTAAAGAAGTCCCATATTTAAAAAAATAAATAAAATATGCTTTTAAAATATATAAACATATAGAAATATATGAAAGTAACAATGGAGTATTGAATTGTCACTCGACTTAAGCCGCTGTGCAAAATTTCATCATTCTATGACATTGAGAAATGAGTTATATTAATGTAGCAAGATTTGAGGTTACCGGGAACCATTGTGAACTAAAGAAAAGAATGCATTAAAATATTTTCCGTTACCCAATGCAAAGCAACCAAATGTTTGGTTTCAATATTACAAAGAGAACCCCTACTGTATTTTAAAACATATGCGCTGAAATTCTAGTACATCCTTTTAAAGGTTCAAACTTTAGTACATTAAAATACTCGAACTTTCAATTCCAATTGATAACGTAATTGGCAGAGAATTTTCGCTTATCTTTTCTGTTATTTAAACCGTCAATTGTAGTGCTTTAAGATTTTAGTATAGTGAAGTTTTAATACTTTATATGGGTGTACTAGAAGTAATTTTACATCTTATAATTGAAATAGAGATTCTCTACATAATGTTGAAAACTAAACCTTTGATTGTTTTGCATTGTGTGGTGACGTGAACAGAGTCTGATTGCCAGTCTGCATAGTTAACAGTTCAAAAAGAGTCCATCACGGTTTATTTACTGAAATATGGGTATAAATTTACTACTCATAATGCGTGACAATCACTCATAACATGGGACGCGTAATTTTTACCTAAAATACGGGACATCCAATATTATACGGGACAGATGGCAACCCTAGTTAAAAATGCACAGAAAATTTGGTCACTGAAATAACAGGGAGTCGAACGTAGATTTCTCAGTTACGAGGCGGGTGCACCATATACACAGAGACTCTCGTGGTGGAAGTATGAAGGGTGTTCAATAATTATTGTCCCTGATATGGAAGGATTTGAACCACGATTTTTGTGTGTTAATAGGTTATATCGCTGTGTAAGTCTTTACTAGTAAAAGCTAAAAATTTAGTTTTCTGTCACTGAAGCGATAATGCTATTTATGTTTTTCGGGTAGCGAGTAAGTTCAAAATTGTTAATTATTAATCAATAGTGAGAACGAGGTCGTGCAGCAGAGACCAAAATTTAGTTTAATTGAAACAACGAGCGGTTTGTTGTCAGTTATGTAACTGTCGATGAAACCTGGATTAGGAATGTAAGCAGCGAAACATACAGTGGCGACACCAGCGATATCCCCATTCCCCGTAAATTCAAAGTCCAAGTATTCGTTAGTAAACCTATGGCCTCAAATTTTTTCGACTCCATGAGAGTTCTCCTGATTGATTATCTTGAACAAAGACACGCGCTCACTGGACGTTATTACGCACAACTGATTTCAAAATTAAAGGATGAAATCCAGGAAAAGTGGAGAGGAATGTTAAGCAGGAAAGTCCTCCTGCACCAGGATAATGCACCGCCCACAGAAATCATCACGCAATGGCTACAATTAAAGCTGCAGGTTTTGAACTACTTCAGCATCCTCCCTATTCCCCATACCTTCCTTCCAGAGACTTTCATTTGTTCCGAAACTTAAAGAGGCACGTGTGCTTCAGTTTCCTCCATTTCACAACCAGGACTCACTGAAAAACACAAATAACTTTACCACTGTCAACGAGAGAACTCTGATATTGTTAATACTTATTACTAAAGCCTTTCATTCAAAATACTAACGTACAAAAATCATGATTAAGTCCTTCTATGTCAGGAAAAATAATTGTTGAACTGCCCTCGTATCTTAATGCATAGAAACCCCAGTCACAGCGGTCACAGCGGTCAGAAACCCCAGTCAAGGGTAGCAGCGGCCACTTTTTAAGCGCATTTTTTTAATATTAAGGATAAATTACTGCTTGTACTGTTGTATTGTAATATCACGTTGATATCAGTAAAGAGCCATTCCATGTGAAATCAACACACTTTTTAAACAAAATTCTACCTCACCTTCTCAGATTTCTGTGATATTTGGTTTATTGCGAGTAACCGTTGAGAATATTATTATTATTATTATTTCAGAATTTTTGACTCGCTGGTTTTCGTTGTATGGGAGTTAAAAAATTTCCAAAAAGTCCCATTTTCAGTTACAAAAGTTCTTATTACTCAGCAATGGTTGTGGTAGAGAGCTCGGAGAGGGCTCATTTTAAAGCTCTTGTAATAAGCTTTCATTTGATATGATACGTAACAGGGTGACCCAAATTTTGTATAACAAAAATTTAAAAAATCGATTTTCTCAAAATCAGACATCTCGATATTTTTCAAGAAGTTCTTAAATGTTGGTCATACATCCCTACACCTACCATGAAAATTGTAACTTGGGACGATAATTGGATCGTGAGATACAAAATATTTTCGTTATATTTCTGGAGAAGAAAAGGCACTAACGGTTCATATTAAGATATAAAAAAAACTTTGGTAAACTTTGTTTTTTATGGTCATTTTAGTCATTGATGACTTCGGCCCATCCCCAGTGCCGTCCCCAAACATCCGTGCCCCAGTCGAGATTCGAACCCGGAACCATAGAGTTGCTAGCCTGACGCCTCAGACCAAACTTTAGCTCTAGCCGAATTCTTAATGCATCCTTTCCCCTCCTTATCCCAGCCAGAGCCATAGACACCTAAAGCTAAAAGACCATAAATATTTTAAATTCTTCATACGGAGCCAACCTTGGTAGCCGTTCGATTTGAGGCGTCAGGCTAGCAACTCCAGGGTTGCGGGTTCGAATACTGACTGGTGCACTGATCTTTGGGGACAGCGCTGAGGACGGGCCGAAGTCATTCATGACTAAAATTACTCCAAAATAAATAAAAAATTAAAATTAAAAAGGATTTTTAAAAACAAACGCTTTTTTAAGATGGGCTAAAAGGTAAAAAATAATAAATTGAGTTAATCTTATGAATCAGAAAATAAAAGCGTGGGTGCTCTTAGATATTATGATTTTATCCGATTCATAAGAATAATTCAATTTATTATTTTTTACTTTTTAGTCCATCTTAAGAAAGCGTGTTTTAAAAGTAAATCCTTTGTTAATTATTTTATATTTATAATAGGTTAATATTAAACTCCCTGCGAGACAGGCAACCCAAATTTCACAAAATAGTTGCGGCGTTGCGTGTATTTAAGGATAATTTCGAATTATTTTAATTAATTAATTATAGCTAACTAGATTATTTTGTCGAATATCTAATGATTGAATATTGTATTGTCATCGGAAGCAAACAAGTTTACAAAATTTTAAAGAAATCGGATGATGATAAGTGTGTTTAAAATCGATTGCAAAATTTGTACCGAACAGACAGACAAGAAAGCGAGTTAATAAAAACGTGTTAAAAACAAAGTTTACCAAAGTTTTTTTTTTTTATTTTAATGTGGACCGCTAATGCCTTTTCTTCCTCAGAATAAGATAAAATGAATTGTATGGGCGGTAACAGCACATAGAAATATGAGAGGGTGGGGTAGAAAAGGTGTGTTGAGTTCACATGGAATGACCCTAAAGTCGACAGGCTAAGATTTAAAGCACATTTTCGTAAAAGAAAAAAAAAAGGTGTGTGTGTGTGTGGATGGGGGGATTATGGATACTTTCGTGCAAAAACTGATATTTTTTTCAACGGATTCTACAATATTTTCAATTATAACAGGAATTTAGTTGTTGAATCACTAATTTAGCTTAACTCTGAAGATGAAAACAATGTCACTCTTGTGTTCTTTGAAAATAATGAAGAACAGAGCCGAAATGAGGCCACTTTTGGTCCGGTCTGACTCGAACATAAGTGCCCTGACGACCGGATCCGAAATTTCACCCGAATGACTGGATCGTTCCAGTCATGGCCCAAATGATTCGACTGACTCAGGGACCTGACGACTCGATGATTGCGTATGACCTTTATGGAGTTGTATTTTTCGTGATTTTGTTCCAATCCCGGTCACCGCTAAAGAAAATACTCTTCATTGAATGTATGATGAGTAAAAATATGAGAAGGTCAGCTTTGCTCTCTGGATCACTGGGTCAAAATCGGCTCGCTGGGTGCCAAGCATAGACCCGGAAACCCGGTCCAAAATTTGACCCGATCGACTCTGTGACCAGTTTCAGCTCTGATTAAGAATACACACACTGTTTTCTATGCTCTTAGTCAAAAGTCCGGGTAACAAACAAACGAGCAAAAAGTTTTGTACACCATAAAAAATAAGCACGCTTCTACATTTCGAAATCATCTTCTCAGCATGTAAAATAAATAATCTCTTCCGATAAATTTTTTAGTACTTTTATTTTAGGAACCCTCAACAAATCAAATTTTAGTCCTCTTTAATTTCACGTTGTCTATTTGTTCTTACTTTTGAACTTATGTTTGCTCCTCAACCAAATCATTTAGAGAGAAACTGACTTCCGATTTTAAGTTCAGATACGTCGATTTATCTGACCGTTTATAAATTTGGTGATGCTACAATCTTCAGTTAAGGTGATTTTACACTAAACGCATTCAGTGTTTAACGTTCGGTGGAGCCTTCCTTGAAAGCATGCACAAAGGAACTGACTTCAGATTTCCGTTCAGTGACCTTGATCTACTGGACTGTTTTCAATCTGATGGCAAGAGTATTTTCTTACGGTATTTGTGCACTTTATGTGTAGACCTTAAGATTGTGTGTACTTTATGTGTAAGAATGTCAATGAGATAATACCAAAACCCACCCTGAAATTTTGCTAGGAGAATCTACGTCCTATCGAGGGTTAATAAAAAAAACCTGCCCATATTAACTGCAAGGTACTGTCCTGAGATACGGGCTGGAATATTGGTGCGAAATGTACAAAAAGTGTAGGCCCTATATTTTATGACTCAATCAACAGAAGTAACTTTTGCTTAACTTTCGTCCTGGAATTATTTTATTTTTGTGAAGTCCATATCATTTTGCCTATTTTACAAATATAATTGATTTCTGGGGGTCCAGACCCCCTAAATACCTTTCTGACGAGGAGTGCTCTGCAATGTGGGAGGTGATGCTACAAGTCGCCAGTGTTTCATTCCACGGCTAAAGTGACCCAGAAGTTAATTCTTTTGATTGAATCATTTAAAAATAATAATAAAAAGAACTTTTTAAAGATATACTTTTGTTAAACAGTTCGTACCAAAAAGTAAAAAAAAAAAAAAATGTTTATGCATGACTAAAAAGGAAAGCATGCAGCGCGCTCTCATAAACAGTAAGCTTATAAATTCTTGAATTGGCGCGCCGCATTCT
>JAGDQP010072559.1:0-10494 GCA_022664845.1 Lepisma saccharinum | reverse complement strand
CTCTAGAAACTATTTTTAAGCTTTAGCTTAACCAACAAGTGAACTGTTTAGTTAAATGGTAACTTTAAATCAAAGAAAATTACTATTAGTCAGTATTTCGGGAAAAATGTTATTTAAACCTGATTTAACTTTTAATGACCAATATTAAATAGTTATTTCAAGAAAAACTAATCCTCAGCAATACTTTATAATTGCAATCTAGATTTAACAGACTAATTTTTAACTATTTAGTAATTTTCCGAACTGAAAAGAATTACTACTTTGAACTCGACACACAATCAAAGAAAATAATTTAGAAATTACTTGGAACACTCTCAACATGTATTATTTAAGTGTCAGCTTTATTTTAATTTACAATTTTACGAAGTATAACGCTCCCACATTCCCCGTTTAGATTCTGAACGAACAGACACAGGTGACGTCATTCACTCAAGTAGCGTTTAATTCCCCTCATGACAAACACACTCACACTTTCACTTAACTGCAGAACTTCCGATTTAACGCGATCTTATTTAGCGTTAGTTAAAAAGAAGTCACACAATTACTTAAACACGACTATTACGAAAAGACTAATTGAATTATTCATTTACTTACGTCGTTTAACTTAAGGACAACGAAGCCTAATACAGACAGAATCTACTCTTTCACTGAAGAAAGACACGTTTCTCGCAAAGCAAAAACCTAACTGAATAGATTTACGATTCTTCAATTCACCAACATCAAAATAGCAAAATCCCATTACGGCAAAACACGCTAATAACACAGTTGAGAAAGACAAATCCTTTTCCGAAAACCACATGACGAACGCAATGACCGACGAAACGAAAAGCTGACGCTATCAACGATCGAGCTGAAAACACAACTTTGAGCTTAACAACCGTCGACTTGCACACACAGCCAAACTCTGATCCCACACTGCTACAAAAGTTATCATCACGCCAAAAAAAGGGTGAAATAAGAACTTGCCTCAGTGTAGCAAATTCACGATTTCGAAACATCTCTCATTTCTGTACAAAATATTACTAAAATTCGAAAATTGCTAGTAACAATTCTTTTTTTTTATATAATTATATAAAAGCGGTAAAAATACAAAACATGTATGAAGAACCACTACATACTTCTCCCGCGAGAAAAAAATATACATATATATTTCGAAATCTTCAAAAAAAACTAACATGTATAAGTAAACAATTCAAAACAATTAAATAACATCAAAATCAAATCAAACAAAAATATTCTTTTAAATTTTTAATCAAAATTTAATTACTCAAAATCATATTCAAAAATCAAAAATGAAAGAAATTTTATGTTTCATTCCAACAAAATTTTAATTTAAACTTTTTTCAATTCACATTCTCAATGAAATTCTTAAGTCAAAATTACTATTTCATACTTGAAATAAAACAAACATTAAGAATTATAACAAAGATAAAAATTTCAAAATCAAAATAAATAAAATAAACTGAATATTTTGGATCTTTACTAGCGTCCAAAGCTGGAAAAGAAAATAAATTAATTTAAACCAACAAGAAATAAAAAAAAATCGTATCATCATTTTTCTTACTCTTGGTTCCTTTTCAAGAAATATTTTTTTATTTCTGATACATGAGCTCCTTTTTAATATTTGAGTCATTCATTTTAAATAGTTACACTGAATTCTTTATTAGGAATCTATTTTGTAAAGACCTATCCATTTCACGCTTAAACTTTTCATGACTTTGCCTTTTAAGGATGATTGGATGACTTTTAGCTAACACTAAATCGTCAACTTGTAAAGTTACAGGTACCCTTAACTTCTGAAACAATTGTTTTCTTTTATTCCAAGATAAAACCACGTTTCTCATTGCACGTTTCCAAATTTCCGTATTCCTTGAATTTGACAAATCATCATCGGTAATTTTCCAAAGGATTTCTAATGGAGTTGTCACTGTCCGATTAAAAAATAATTCAAAAGAAGAACATTTCAAACCAGTATGCTCCGCCAAATTCAAAGAACACTGTAATTCAAACAATTTCCCCATTTACTTTGCGAATCATGATAATAAGCTCTCAAAGAACTTTTTAGGTTTTTACAAATCTTACGGAACTTTTCACTTCTGCATGATATGGTGAAATTTTAATATGTAAAATTCTTAAACTAAAATGATCTGCATTCCTCAAACAAAAACAGTCGCATTATCTGATCAAACACTTTCAGGAAAACCACATTTAAAAACATTTTATACAGTTTTGAAGATATCATTGAATTCAATTTTCTAAATTTCTCTAACATAACAAACCTAGAAGCATTATCAACGCATATTAAAATAAATAGACATTGTTCATTTGAAGGTAATGGTCCAATTACATCAACATTCCAGTTCTCATTTATCCTTTTAACAACTTTTGAACCTAAAGTTCCCATAACTTTGGTGTTCCTTTCTTTAATTCGCTGACAAATGTCACATGGTTTGACATAATATTTTACCTCTTTTATTAAATTATTTCAGATATATTTTCTACATATTTTATGGACAGTCCGACAGATTCCAACATGCCCACCAGTTAATCTATCATCGTGATGATATTGTAATATTACTCGTTTTAATTAATCCGGAATACAAATTTTATACGGATTATTCACTGAACGCTGAAAAATTGCCTGGCGCTGTAGTAGGATGTTCCTTCCTATCTAGTAGTGGGGTGGGGACAGAGGGTTGGTAAGAAGCTAGCTACCAGTTTCCTCCCCTTTGAGGACAGGTCAGAGTTTTATTGTTATGAAACGAAAATAGACGAGGCGCTAACTTTCGAGATTTTGTAGTGAAGACCTATTAAAAACCATGTCGCTCCCGGGGGTGGTCGTCAACTGTGAGAAAGTCATAGAAAACATCAATCACGGATTCGATCATAACTAGTTTACTAAACATGGTAAGGTAATATTTAAAAAAACTGTAGGTAATAACATTCTATATAATATAAACTGACACAAATATCCATATCTTTAATACTTTCTGGGTGGTAAAAAAAGAAAAATTAAATCTCAGAAATAAGGCAAATTTTTCAAGAAAAATACTAACACTTCCCCCATTTAAGTACTTATTAGTATTATTTTTATTAATAAGGTAAAGCTAACCCCTGTGTGATACGCACGCTACGTGAACGGCGCATGGGGGATGTGGAGGTAGCGCTTCACATTTTCTTGACCTACGGTACTGAGGTCGGGTGGTGAGTCCCACGCTCGACCGCCTTTACCTTCACAAGGTGCCCAGGAGTACCAAGGACACTCCGGTACTCAATTTGATAGGAGGCTGGGTGTACCTGAGAGCGCCAGGCATGGGAACACTCCGAGAAAATTCTCCAGTGTCCTGTCCGGGATTTGAACCCGGGCCGCCCGATTCGTAGTCAGACGCGCTACCGTCTGAGCCACGGTAGAAAATAATGATTTTCCCACATTTTAGTAATTATTTCCCAAACAGACCAGCAACTGTTCTTTTAAGCGGCCGCGCGTCATGATAGTTTGCTATCCAAGTAATGCGAATATATGTTACCTGTGTTGCTTACTCAGAAGGAGACTGTCAATGTCATATCGAAACCTAGCCTGAAATTTCGCTAAGAGAATCTACGTCCAATAGAAAGGTAATATACAAAAACAATAGCCGCCCATATTAACAGCAAGGTACCGAGGCAGGGACTGGAAACTTTTTCATAGTGTACAGAAAGTGTATTTTTTATAACTGAATCAACAGAAGTCACTTCTGATTCAATTTCGTCTGGAATGAAACACTGTCGAGTTGTAGTGTTACCTACCACACCGTAGCATTCATGGCCAGGGACGTATTTAGGAAGTCTGGAGGCCTCGAAATTAAGATTTTTTTAAAATCGTAAAATATTGCCTATTTCATAAAAAAAAATGAATTGCATAAAAAAACGGGGGAGAGGATTCCAGCTCCCCTATATACATCCCTGGCAGACTGCGGTGTGGGAGGTGACGCTACAACTCGGTAGCGCTTCGTTCCAGGACGAAGTGAAGCAGAAGTGACTTCTGTTGATTGAATCATAAAAAATACTTTTTGTACACTTTGACCAATATTCCAGCTCCTATCTCGGTACCTTGCCCTTAATATAGGCAGATTTTTTGTATTTTATCTCTCTATGAGACGTAGATTTTCTTAGCAAAATTTCAGGCTAGGTTTCAATATGATCTCTTTAAAAATATAAAAAATATTGAAAATATTTTGTGTCAGGACATTTATTATGATGTTATTACCTACTTACAATGTTTTAAAAAAAGAATTAGTGCCTTTCCATGCTTAGTAAGCTATTGAATAGTTGTGATCGATACCGTGATTAATGTAGGGAAAATGAAATATATATTCTTTCCATAAAAATAATTATGTCTCAATACAGAGATGTGATTACTGGTTACAGGGTGGTAGGGTTCCCCAAACAACAGTATTTTAGTTCGAAATTCAAACTTTGTAAAATTGATTAATTTTAGGCAAAATTGTAGGGACTATGAATTTCGATTTGAATTTTATTTATCACCTTTAGGTATCTATAAGGCGTAGGCTGGGAAGGGGAGGGGAAAAGATAAAGAAAAATGTCGGCCAGGTCTAAGTTAAGTTACCAGACGTCCTCCTTTTCATCTTGTCCTCCTGCTCTCCCTGTTTTTCTAAATATCTTGAAATGTTCTCCAATCTCTAGTGACCAAGTTAAGAAGTTCAGAATTGGATAAAATTCGTACTCCTGAATCCTGAAATCCAAATAAAATGAAATGGTAGTTACCGAAATATGAGGCAAATGGTTCATCATTTGGTAACCACTTTTCATTTGCATTAAATATTATTTATTGCTTGATAGGAAGATACAATAAAAATGTAAAAATTTGTCTAACTTGCCCTGTAAAAACTGAAATTCGAAAGTAATACATTCTGTACGTCACTGTTTCTTTATCGGATTCTAAATGAACGGTAACCACAGCTTAGTTGTCCTCCATTGTAAGAAAAAAATCCGCAGTTGGCCTCCTTTTTTAACGTTACTGATTTTTAACGCCAATTCCATTCCCTGATCCATCAACATTGACTACGAACTTCTCATTCAAGTCAGGAATCCGCAAAAGAACGTTATTTATAAATGATTGCTTCATATCTTTAAATTATTTAATTTGTTCAGTTCCCCGAACATTTTTTTCTTAACTAATCTTAATTCATTAAGCGGAGCCATTATATTTTGAAGTTCAGGCATGAATCTTCCGTAAAAACTAAATATTCCTCAAAACCTCATAACTACTTTACGATTCCGTGCAGCTGGTAAATGCCTAATGGAATCCACTCTTGAAGGATCAATTTGCATTTGATCACTATCAATAATAAATCCTAGAAAATTTATCTTTCTTTTGCATAATTCAGTTCTATTTGGAGAATTTGTCTCACTTGTTATAATACGCTCTAGAAACATTCGAACTGCTTTGAAATGTTCTTCCTTGCTTTTATTAGCAATTACAATGTCATCGAAATAAGTGGTTACTCCGTAAAACTAAGATCACTGACTAGTTACTCCACAACATTTGCAAGAATACTACTCCCTATTTTGATTCCTACCGGTAACCTTTTATACATAAAACTACCTTTAGGAGTTACTATAGTAGTGTAGTCTCTACTTTCCTCAGCAATTTCTATTTTATTATACGCCTTTTTGACATCTAATTTACTGAACCATTTACAATCCCTCAGGTTACACAAACATTTCTCCATATTTGGAGTAGGATATATATATATAAGCAGACATGATTGAATTTAAATAAACGTAATTCCCAACAATTCTACTACTTCCATTCGTATTGATAACCAAGAAACAACTTGAAGCATAATCTGAATGATGGACCTCTTAAATATCTTGATCTAACGTTTCAGAAATAACCTCATCAAAAACTTTTCTTTTGGCAAAGGAAAAGGTTTTTCGCAAAAAGGAGTGTTATCTTTTAAATATATTTTACATTTATAGTCCTTGAGATATCCAATATTTTGGAAATTACGTCATTAAATTAAGTTCGAATAGACTCAACGAACAAACTAGCATCTGCCCAACCATCCTTATTTGACAAGAATCAATCATCCAATACAGACACTTTTACACTTTTTTGTGATCAGCTTCACTAATAATTTCTTTCACTGAATCTTTATTTTCTTCCATAAGTTTGGTTTTTATTTGATGAAACCTTTTATTGTGTTCATCATCAAATTCATTTAATGTTACCTCAAAGTCTTGGCAACCATCCTCATTGGAAGCACATTCACTAACACCAACTGAAGAATTTTGTCTTTCGAAGTCTACTTTCACCTTACTCCTTCTCTTCTCCTTCGGACATGAATCATCTTGAACTTTCGACAATTCAACTAAATTGTTCGAGTTCACTTCACAACTATCTAAAGTTTTGTCAGAATAACTCACATTTCCGAACTTTTTACTTTCGGCCGAATTTGAATCGCACATAACTTTGTCTTTCAAGTTATCATCCTTAACCTCACTTAAAAAATGTTCCAATTCCCTGTGGATTTCATTAAAATCAGGAACATCCAAATATTGAAGTTTATTTTCCTGATCGCTCTTTGGAATTACATCACTATTTTCTGTGTGTCATTCTTCACAACTATCCACCTTTCCACTGCAATGTTTAGTTAGTTTCTTCAAAACTTGAAAAACTACACCGCACATCCCATTTTTAGTTACTTTGGATTTGGATTTTGTTTATCAAAAGATTCGTAAAACCATCTTAATGGCAATTCTTGTTTTTCCATTCTTCAAAAATAAAAGGTCATTTTTAAAATCAATAAAGGCAATAAAGGCACAGGGAAATTCACAAACAACTCGACATTGTACATTTACTTCCTCTCCCGCGAAACTAACTTTCACTGTACCCACTTCCGAAGAAACATAATTCCCAAAAGTAGATTTTATTTCAACCGGTTCTGTTTCCAAAACTATTAAGAAGCACGAATGATCACTCTCAAACTTTCTACTAATCATGTTTAGGTAACATCCCGAATCCATACAAATAGTAGATCGATTGTCAAGAATTCGTCCTGTAATAAACGATGCAACTTTATTTTCCAATATAGATGGAATAACTTTTGTTGATGTAGAATCGATTTCAGAAACTGATTCCTTCCCAAGTCCATTCGAATAAACTGATTCTTTTTTTACAATTTTCATTTTATTCTGATACAGTTTTGTGCCAGTTGACTTTTTACTAACTTTATTTTATTTTGACTATCGTCAACAAACCCCTTGGATTCCGAAAATATGAATTGTTTCTGTTTAATACGTTATTCGCCACTTTTCTAGAAATTTTACAATCCCTTTGGCCTTTACAGAAATCTACATTTTTGCGCTTGTAATTTTCATATGAAGTAACTTGGGCTTTCATTTCAATAATTGAATTCGGTAATCGTTCACGAAAACAAACACAAATGAAGGATTCATTCCATTAATGATTAATCTCGATTAGACGAGCTTCGGAATCTACACAATCAAGAATTGAAGCAGAAATACCTATTGAATGAATATATTAAAAAATATTTTCTTTCGGATTTATTTTTCGGTAAACATATTTACTAATTAACTCCTGTTGAGCAACTTTCGAAATAAATCGATTTTTGATCATAGATAAATATTGATATAAATCTCCAGTTCATTTTATCAACAACTCACTCAAAATACAAGAAAATGAAACTCCTAACGTTTTTACTAATTCTTTAAGAACTAGCAACATTTTGAATACCTCAACACAATCTGAACCTGTAAATTCGGAATTACGAAATATCTCTTTCAACATTTTAGAAATGTTCGAAAATTCCATTTTAGCTTCATACACAGTTGGTACATCCTGAAATTCCGCAACCAAAATTCAATATTTCAGGAGGACCGATTGGAACCCCAAAAGCTCCCGCCTATTCCTGAATAGATTTTCACTTCTAAAATTTTGAAAATTTAATCTATTATGAATTGCATCCTCTCTAGCAATGTTTTGAACAGGTACTGTGCCAGCATTCCTCACATATGAAGTACTCATCACCTGAGCTCCAGGAAAATTCCTATCTTCAAACAGATTATTCTGAATTCTATCCATGTTTACATACGGAAAACTATTATTAAACCTGTTTGAACGCAAACCTGGATAAGCAGAACCAACTTGTGGTCTAATTAAATCATAATTATGTACTGGATCAATTTCACGAACTTGATCAACATTTAGCCAATGAAATTCCATTCGACTATTTACAGGAGGTGTCATAGACATATCGGAATGATTCAACATCCCGAACCGAGAATCTATCAAAGGTGCATGATCAATGTTTACATTTGCATGTTGTGACATATCGACATCAATATTTCCCGTTCTGTCAAAAGTAACAAATTCATCATATCTAGGAAGAGCTTCGCTTACATCGCTTTCGTTGCCACTAAACAGAATTAAATTTGACATGTTGCAGTAAAAAAAAATAATCACAATCAACTTAATCCTAAAATAACTACAACTACTCACAACACCCAATATTCACACAATATCTCTATGTAATCAAGAAGAAAAATGATGATGCATCCTAAATCCAAAATATTCGCATACGAGTTTTTACGAGTCACACGCATTAACACGAGATTCAATATTTGCCAAAGAAAATCTTTGCGTTGTTTACATTCGACAATAGATATTTTATTTGGACAAACTGATAACCTCATTCGACATAACTTACTTTAACAACCGAAAACGGGGAAATGCAGAATTTAGCTGTGCTTCTGTAGCCCTCCCACTTTTGAAAATATAAATCCAGCAAGAGAGAAAATGAATTCGATAAATCCTACCAAATTAAAACTAAGTGCAGAGACTCTCATTTCTGTACAAAATATTACTAAATAACTGTTTTCGCAAATTGCTAGTAAGAATTCTTTTATGTATATATATATATAAAATTATATAAAAGCTGTAAAAATACAAAACATGTAGTGTATGTTTGAAGAACCTATCACATCCACCTCTCGTTGAAAATTTAAACTTTGTGTACAATTAATTTTCACTTAATTCTATAACGCAAGTCCACTTAGTATATTTTTAATTGTTCACGTCACTAAGAGTTCTCATCGTTCACTCATTGTTTCAGATACTTATATTTATTGTACTAAGGAATTTTACATTAAATTATATCACTTGTTTGTAGAAAAAATATTCATAACCAGCGCTTTCAATCACGATGCATCATATGATGAGTTTGTTTGCAGCACCTCTGCACTTCACTTTTTGATGCGTCTTTGTCTTCATAGTTGGATGTTCTTCCAGGAAAACCAATCGATCTTTCACACCTTGGATCGATGAATTACGTGTTGATGCACCTTGAACTGGTACTAGTAAACACCCAGGAGTATTTGGTGACTTCGTCGGCGTAAATTATTGGTAGAACATCGTCATCGTTGTAGCCGATGTCAAAAGCGTTAGAGGAACTTTGGTTCATGACACTCGAAAATTTAGTCAATATTAAGCTTGGATTTTAGCAATTCGGATTTGTCTGTCCCTTTCTTGCTTTCGAAACAAATGCACATCCTCCAATAGTCTAGGAGCCATACTACTGACGACTGTCGCACGGAAGTGTATAACGAATTTCTTTTCAAAACTTGTTTCCTATATGTCTAAGAATAGCTTTTAGCTTGGGTACGCGTTTCTGGTATGGGGAGGTTTCTCCCAATATGGCCGACCAGCCAAAGTGCAACGTGGTGGAAAATAGCCTATATCTCCGAAACTATTGCTTTTAGCTCAAAATTTCAAAGAACCAAAATTGATAAGCACAATTTTTTGCATATTGTAAAAAAAAGTGTTAAAAGAAAAAAAAATAGTTTTAAAGGTTATAAAAAAGCTTTATTAATGCAAACGCTGCATTCTTTGTATCATTATTAAGATACAGTACATACATTTTGACAACTTACATAATCTTAAACGTAGGAGTGATTATAATTATCAAACAGTAAAAGGTTATTGGTGAGCACTAATCTCTATATATAATATAATAGAGGCTAATTCCTATCATTGTGGCACTTTGAAAGTTCACAAGCACAGAATCTGAAACAGGTTATTACGTTCTTCCTACACACATATACAAGTGTTTGGCCGTGCACAAGTCTGACAAGTACAAAGATGAGGGAATTCAGGAGGAAGTTGTTCTGCGATAATTTGAGGAATCCACCCTGTTTCAAGTTCCACATATCCATATTCATTAAGATTACGTACATTTTGTAGATCTTCTAACAAACTGTACCAACGGTTAGCTTGTAAAGATGCCCTCTTGATATGTAGTGCCGTACTAGATGATGTTGGTGGAAACTTTGTGAAGTCTAAAGTTTTCATTCGATGGTATTTCATGATTCTTAAGTCATCCATTTTCCTAAAGTCTTTAGACAACATCCTTGTCAAAAACTCCTCAGCATTTTCAGTTATTGAGCTTGACAGTTCATCTTTTCCGAAGTCTT
>JAGDQP010072558.1:0-10495 GCA_022664845.1 Lepisma saccharinum | reverse complement strand
TGTTGAGGACGAATCCAGTTATTGTTATTGTTTTATTGAATGTGAGAGAATCCCAATTCAGTAGTCCATTATAGACATCGTAACCAGCAACGAGGAGCTAACAGAGTGTCAAGGCGGGAGAAACATTCTATATGCACAGAATTTGCTCTGTGGAAATTAGTGTAATGGAGAGCAAAATACTGACAACTGGGAGATCCGTGTGCGAGTGCGGTCACGGAGGCCGTCAATTTCTCTGTGTTAATTTCAACATTTATCATGCACAAAATATTTGTGATAAATCTAATAACAATTTTATTTTATTACACCAGAATGTCAAACTTTTCTATTATTACTAACTAGTTTAAATTAATTTCAAATACCATATTGCAGTCCTATTTACTATATTTTAGTGCCCAAATTAAGTTCTGCGTAAAAAGGGTTAATCTGTTTCTTTCATAGTTGAACTGTGTTAATGTTGTTCTCTCTGAATAATTAATATCTGAATAAATTACTACAACTGATAATAATCACAACCATTGCTGCAGAAATATTCATTTGCGTTTTTCTCAAAACAGAGGTTTTGCTTATGTGCCTTAAAAAAAACTAAATTGTGGATGAAAAGCGTTGAAACAAAACGTTTATTGAATTGCTTATTTAGGCATTTTTTGGTATCTTTGCTTGTCTCTGTTCAGAAAGTTCCGACCAAATACTTACTAATAAGTTGAGTTTATTTTATGGGCTTTAGGCATGTTTGGATGTGGCCAGGATATGGTAGGATATGGGTTCAAACCCAGTAGGTTCTGAATGGGAATTAACTGTTTATCAACTGATGCGGCTTCTTGACAGAAGCATGCTAAGAGATGTAAGTAAAGCATCAGTCGTCATGTAGTGCAGATTGCAACAAAAAGTTAACAAATGCTTAACAAAAGAACTTAGAACTCTCTTAGAAGTGTTTGTAAGTAGTACTGCTTTAAAATGGTAACAGGTGATGTTTTTCTGTGTGGTTCTCGTCGATAAACAATTAGAAATAACTAGAATGTTCTGTTTCTCATTATGTTTTGTAATTTCGTTCATCTTCAGTCTCTGCTATGTGTTGGCTGCGAAGTCAATGAATAAGCTTCATGACCGAATTCCACTTGTTTTTATGTATGGTGACAAATAAAAACAATCCGTGTATATTGTATAGATAGAGGCTCAACAGAATCCCGTGTTCTTTGAAATCAGGAAATTCTGAGACCGAATCACAGGACAGGTTATTCTGAATAACTTTTTCCCTCCTATTTACCAATCACGTTAATGATTAATTGACTCTTACATTAAGGCCAGATCAACAATTTTTCGCATTCATTTTTCAGAGAAAGTTGACTGAAGTGTAACTATGGTTCCATTAATTTGAATTTTCAGAACCTCTCCAATGTTTGTAGGCAACCCTTAGGTTGAATAATGAGCGATTGTAGTTAGATTAGTTCTTGTAGGTTATGTGACACAACTGTGCACTGCATAAACGAGTTGTGGATTAAACGAAGCCTCTAGTTTCTAATTTGAAACTGAACAGAGGATAATAGATATCGAAATTTCCTGTAAAAGATACATTTTTATTACATCTCGTATAAACGTTGTATAGATAAATTTGAAATATAGTATGGCGATACATTTCTAGTTGAAAAATTCAGATATACAAACTGACGCTTGTATTAATTAATTAGTTTAAAAATTTAGGAACAAGACATAAAACACAACTGGAATAGAAATTGAGATAATTATGTATCCCAAAACTTTCTGTGCATAATAATGTAGTTCCTACTAGCATTTCTTTAAATTTTATTGTACTCGTTAATGAAGAACGAAACGAACCTTAATCTGTGAAAGTTACTTTTTGTTTACCTCCACTGAAATTTAAATAATCGACGGAGAATGAAAATGGCAGGAAAACCTACTCCCAATGAGCCTTAATCTAAGAACTATCTATCTTTTAATCTGAGACATTTTACGTCATTTTTTGCATGAGTGGTAACTGTTCTCTGGATGTGTTCCTAATGTCCTGATTTCTTTTAGAACATATAGTAAGTGTCGATAGTGGTGTTTTCAATTTCAGATTAAAGAAATTGTAACAATGTAGATTTGATGGAAAATATTTCATGTAAATATAAATTATACAAAGCATACGTCACATGTTTACGTTTAAAAATATTAAGTTTGTTTCAAATGCACTGTTCAAAAAGTTGCCAATCCTCACGTTTTTAAATTTAAATTAGCCACGAGAATCTAAAAAATATATCTTGAAATAATTCAAGATACCTTCCAGGCATTCGGATCGTGTGATTGAAGAAGATAAAGGAACATTTTATATATGATGGACGGTGTGAATCTCTGTCGGATGTTTCATTTCCGTTTTTAATCTGAGAGTTTATTTCAATACTTTACCATACAGTGCTACGAAATATACAAATATATACATAATGGTTTATGTACAGAGTTTATGTACATATACTGAAGGATTACTTTTGCGTCATATATTTTGTATAATCTATCTTGTTCAAACCTATATTCAATGAAACCCAAATAAATAAGAAAAGAACTAAACGTTTCGAATTTAGAGCTATCATTCATTACCTTATACCGGACATGAGATGGGAACAAATTCTGATTGTCTCTGACCTTACCAATACGAAACTTTGTTCATTTTGATTATAACAAGTGTCAGCATCTTGCTTAAAATAAAATAGAATATCAGACCATTATGAATTGAAGAGGATTAAAAATGTGAGGCCCTAGTTTTTAAAGTTAAAGACAGAAGGATATTATTTAACCTGGTTTAACTACTTTACATAGTGTAAGATCCTATCTTCTTCATCCCTGTCGAATGTAATGCGAGGGACACCTTTCCACACACGTGACAAGCTTAGACCATACCAGACTGTAGAATCGATGTTATGAATCTTAAAATTCAGAATAGAGAAAAATGTTAATGTGATCCTGACTGATATGCAACTGTAAAGAACATAAGTGTCGTGCCGGGTTGCTTATATTTAAGGATTGGATTTGTTTATGGTTTTCAGGCGTTAATGACTCAAACTGAATATGCAGAGAAATGGATAAGGGAGGGAGTCGAACGGGCCTAAGATGAAAGTACTCTCCCTGAAATTTGCTTGGTGTGACTGAGGAGCCCCCTGGAGAAGAGCCCTTACATTTGAGACTAATTTCTATAATCCTGCTCAAGAAATTCCTGTGTTATTATTATTCATTTCATTCATGCATGGAGAATCGTTGAAGAAGCAATGATACGAATTCATCATTGTTTAATCTCATTGTGCTAAAGGTTGAATATGAAAGCGTATAGTTTATATTTTGTATGGAGAATTTCTTCGGAACTACACGAACGGAATTCTATTGGTATTATCAGAAATTAACCTAATCGCAATTGGTCATTAATACTGTATTTGATGTTGAAATATTTAGCTTTGGCTTCAAGCTAGCGTTAGTAGCTCGAGGATACCCACAATTTTAGACTTCGTAGTGGCATACAAAATACATTGAGACTAATTGTGTTTAAAACTTTTGCCTTATAACCGTGTAATCAGTTTGGATACCAAAACAACTCACTCTACATATTCAGAGCTAAAATGCCAGATGTGCGACACAAGGGATAGAATCCCCCCTCCCGTGTTCTTTGGTTTAAATAGACTAGTTTTGAAACTTTCCAATTTGAAAAGTTTTTTTTATCTTGCCTCAATATAACTTAGTAATCAGCTCGAACTCAAAATAAATTTATTAAAGTTATCTCGAGCTTGTGGGGACGTTTGTTTAAGAATTAATTTTACTATATCTGCTTCCCGGATACTTTCATAAATTTAAGAGTTAAAAAATTCTTAGGGTGTTGAAGATGTCAAATGGTCCCTTGATAGAATAGAAGACATTTTTTCGTAGTTATGGAGAGGAAGAACATAGTTTTCATCCATTTCTGAGTTACAGGTATCTAGAATAGCGAGTTTTCAAGTCTAATTGATTAAATTAAATTTATTGTAATTAATCGTAAGGGAGAAAATGATTTAACAATTGTTACAGGATAAAATTATATACATGCAACTTATAAGAATAGAGACTGCTGCCTAAACTATTTGAAAATCTACATTACTTTTGGTGAAGTATTGGGACAGGAATGTTTGCCCGTGTTGGTATATAAAAGCAGGGTTAATGTTAAAATTGAAAGAGATGGTAAAAAAAAATAAACTTGTTTTGATCGACTAAATAATGGCTCTCTAATAGAAATATGTAATATTGAAGATAATAGGTGACATTATGGAATATGGCGAATTCAGATATGTTGCTGCTTTTCCGAATTCTTAGCCTGCAGGTCCCTCCTGCGCATTAGAATACGTTATTACCAGAACTCAGTTCAATTGCTGAACCACTCGATCTCCCTGTTTCTAATACCTCAATGAAGAATTTTTAATAAGCGCACTTCCCATTCAGAAACAACAACAGGGAATAATTCGATGAAACTTATTTTCTTACATCCTACAATCATTTATTTATTTTTATTGTTTAATACAGTAAATAGTAACATCTTTCACTTTTAAACAGTTTATCGATATATAATTGCAAAGGTTACCCCTTAAGTATGGTTTTTCATTGCATATAAAATAGAGAAGGTCCATAAGCTAGTGAAGTACTTTACTTACAGCAAGATATAAGTCCTCTTCTCAATTTTATAATTATCGTCCTTTAGTGTGAAAGTATTACCAGGAATTTGAGCGTTGTTTTAATCTCCCAAATTCCGTTGTAATGGCTAATTTAGTTAAAGCACAACGTTGTCGAACTCGGAGTGAAAAACTGTCCCTTCTTATAATCCTGCAAATACAAAATATACTTCACAGTATTTGAATCAGGCAAGTTATTTTACTCAAAATACATTTATAATTACAATAATGAGTTTTCATGGAGTTCATAAATCCGCTGTCTTTTACCAATTAGGATTCTGAAATTCGATTTATTTTCCCTGCTTCCCAATAATTAAAGGCCTTTTTAATTCTCAATATTCTGAAGACGTACATTTTATTTCAGAGTAAGCTAACATTAGTGGAGTTGTAAGATCTTTAGTGGCATGGAGGGTGAAAGAGAAAATTTGTAAATTCAGTATCTCTTTTCTTTCTGAAATAAGGAATTTAATTGGATGTAGAATAAAGTACATACGAAATGTTAAACTACCATAGCATAATAGCGTTCGATCTCCTTCTCTACCGAGTAATGGTCTATGTATAAACCTGTAAACCACCAACCATCAAATAGTTATCTTGTTTAATACTAGTTCATGGCTCAACAGAATGAATCAATGAAACAAATCTTAAAAGTTGATCAAACAAGGAAAATTATTTTTGGTTTCTGTATAGAATTTTGTATTTGACTTGAGCCACTTCAGCGGAAAGAATGTATTTCTTGCACATATATTTTAACTTACGTTCTTTAACATCAAATGCCAAGTGGTTGATAGCGTTGCCAATACAGAACATGGCTATGGTTTATAATAAACTTCACCATTCAGTGATATTACAAAGTACAGAAAATTGTTCAGTCATAACGTATAATGCCACCATGATCTGCACATGAATCCATAACAAATGTATGATACAATAACGAGATGTTTATTTTTGTTGAAAGTCGTTTTGAAGTTATCAAACATAATTATATTTTTGTGACATGCTATTTTAATTTTTTTTAAAGTTTTATTTGTAGTTTTTTTTACTTTGCACAAAGTTCGAAATGTAAAAGTAGTAAACAATCCAAATTTAGTTTTAATATCCAAGATGGTGACTTTAGCCACTAATAATGAAATTTATGCGTTTTTTACGTTTAAGAGATACTCTTACGAAACTAGAAGAAAAAAAGGGAACTTCTTTTGAAGAGAATTTTACGTTCCACAATTTTGATGATGAATACTTTTCACGTACGTACTATACATTTACAAGAAAATAATAAAAAAAACAACTATTTTAGTCGCATTGTTCAAATATGGTGTCTAGAATTACTTTCTTTTATAGAATTACTACAATTTCAATCCGAAAACTAAAGAGAATAAGTCGGGAAACTCCTTTACTATATTATATTAAAGGAACTATTTTTTAAATGATTTAATAGCTTGATTGCTTAGAGGTTGTTGGGAGGTAAAGGTAGGGTAAAACATATTTACATAAATTACGAGATTACTGAGATCATCAGCTGACAAGCTGTTGGGAGTACATTATTGGATAGACATATCACATATATATCCGAAAGTATAGATTAGTAAAATCGAAATTCAATGTTACATCCGTTTATGAAATACTCTAAAGTTAATGATTCATTACATATAGAATATGTTTATGAGTAAAATATTGGAATAGAAAATGGACGACATTGATATAAAACTTTGATGACTAGAAATTAGGATTTATCGGTGCGTGAGGGTTAACGCTTTCTGAATTCTATCCAGGGGTCTTTAGCTCGATACCAGGTGAGGATGCTGCCGTCTCGTGGTCAATTTTATACTGTAGAGCCCATGTCTAGAATATCATCCGATAAAAAAAACATGGAAAACAAGTCAGTTAGCTTTTTCATAGCCTTCCGAGTTAAAGAGTTCGATACCAAATGCAAGGTAATGACAAACCACCGTTAGTTTACCTTTCCATAGACTTTCGAGTCTTGCAACCACTTCTTGTAAAACCCATGATGACCACCATCTAATTTTCAATACGAAATCACGTATCCAGTCTCTGTCTCCTACAGGGTTAGATCAGTGTTGTTTAGCATCACCAGATAAATACTAGGGTGGTACCTACACTAAGATCCGTGCTAGCGTCTGGAAGTGATCTCGGCGAGGGTCTTTGCCGTTGCTTTCCATTTAATGATGACTTCCTGAAAACAGTGTTTACAATTTAAATTGGACTTCGAATCGCTTGTATTCCCACTGGGTATCGAACTTGCATCCCTTAATTACGAACCAGCGAGGACACTACTTGGTTACTGGGAACACGAACTTCTGTGTACGTAGTAGCATAAAGAATTGCTTAATATTAGTCGATTACGTTGTAGTTTAAAGGAATCCGATTCATTACCTCAATGTATATTAAGAAGTACAAGTAATTCAAGCCCATCACCATAGATGACAGGAGTTTCTTAAGGACTTATATTGCTGCTATGGAATTTATAGCTTTCTCAAAATGAGTGTAAAGCTCTTTAAGTCTCAATAATAGTTCGTTTTCGTAAATAGAGAGCTCTAGAAATGTACAGAAAAGAACAAGAGAACTTAATCTACTTCTGTAATGTAGATCTTTCTTCAGAACTTTCAAACAATAATTAGAAAGTTAGTTGCTCTATGGTTGCATTAGTTAAGATCAAAATAAAAAAATGAATGTATTTTTGTAGAGGCACCTATGGACGTATTATGTCCGTACCTCCCAAGGAAACTTGACCACTAATCCAACAAAGAAGAAACATTTAATTTGGTGGAAAATAAAATATAACTATGCCAAAAACGTGTGTATTCTCCCCAGTCACACTGAAAACATTAGATATAATGCGCCGAATCTGAAGGAAAGTGAGAAGGTGATTAGAAAAATAACTTGAAAAAGAAGAGATAGTAAAAAGCCAGGCACTTTAAATCCTATTGATCCAAAGATCTGCGGTACGGGTAATAAATCACTTGATTGTGGGGATTCAGGAAGTTAAGAAAACGTTTATGTGGAACCAAAAAGGACGAGAGACAGAAAATTGTTATAATAGAAATCATCGTCGGAAACTTTTGTCGGGACCACGTAATCCATAGATATGTAAATGGAAGGGACGCTGCGTTTTATGTAAGAAAATTCGGGAAATTTCTTCGAAACAAATCACCAAACCAAGGTTCATTCCTATGCGATAGCAGCTCCAACATAACAAATGCCCATTTGATGACGTTCATGGGAGATATCATTTTGTATGCGTTGGTGATAACAAGAACGTACTTCTCTTCGTGCGCAGTTGGAGTGCCTTCTAAGAACATAATTTCCACAAAGAACAAATTGTCTTCTTAAGACCAATTATTGACGGGCATATTCCAACATTAATGTAGTAGACTGAATGTAGTACTGTAGCTTGATGTGTGTTTATTTCAACGATACAAAACATTGTGAAGCACATCACCGACACATTATTCATCAACGATCCTGAATTCAAAATACGGCGTCGAGATAATTCCATCTTGTTCACTTCTAGTTTAAAAGTAGTATCTTCAAATAAAAGAAAATGTTTGGATATTTCTAGTATGGTACGCAAATGTAAAACCGGAAACTTTTAAAACTTCAATACAGTTCTGCTTCGACTTATATGTTGGTGTTAAATGCGTAACGTATGGGAATGTTATTTTGACGAAACGCGCACGTTATGATAATTTCATGTATGTCAATAAATTGCCAGGAACACAGTCAGCACAAACATTTCTGTAGTTACCTGAAAACTTGTGACTTGCTTTCAAGCAATATTTCATTTTATTATTCTTCATCATTCCTAGTTGTCTGGATAAAATTAGAGAGTAAATACACACGTTTCTGAATTTTATCTGTCATCATATTTGATTCTTCACCAACTTTTGTGTTTCTCTGTTTTGGATAGTATCGACGTTCCTTTGTTATCAAATGACACTGTTAGAAATATTGGGCCAAGTTGCCGAAAAAAGTCACGAAAGTGGAAACATGACTAAAGAAAATCAGATGCACTCCAGTTAAAAAAAATATTGAAGCAAAGAATACTTAGAAATGTTCTCTACTATTATGCAGGTGTATAATCTGAATTTCAATAATAGTCGCAATGAGAACCTGCATAATAGTAGGGAGAATTTCTAAGTATTCTTTGCTTGAATTTTCTTGGAAACTGCAGTGTCTATGATTTTTGTTGGCCATTTTGTGTTCAACCCACTCTTCTGACATTTTTCAGGAAACTGGGTGAAAATTTTAACAGCGAAGTTAGCACCTATGGACGAATTTGAAATTGATTTGGTTTTGTCGAAATTAAGATGATCCTCAAATGAAGAATTCAGCAACATATGATGACACATCTCATATCCACTGGAACCTTCGCAGAACTAAATTGAATTCCATTTGTGGTCTTTATGCAATTTTTTACTCAGGCCAGGATAGGGTAGTAAGAAGAAAGGGAAAGTTGACGGGATTAAACTGGTATGACTTAGGGCATTCATGGATAAACCACAGTTAGGATATCTAGCTTTTGGGATCAGTCACAGGACATTCGAAATCAGTGGCGGTTTTTCAGGTGAAGTTAGTGAAGCTGAACTTCACCTATTATTTTGTATTTTGTTCTTTCATTGACTAAATAAACAAAAATTGTTTCTGAAAGAAAATGCAGTAGCGTAACAAAATTCCAGCAGAGAAAACTAATAAACTGTTTCCAATTTCGTATGTAGCATAAGTAAATATTTTAGCGCTAGAAGGCACCATATTCTTACGAAGCTGAAAGCGTTACTTTTAAATACCTTCGAAAAAATCTAGCTATAAGTACTTTCTATGGCGGGGACAATTTTACCGCGGTGAAAAATTTTCCGTTGACGGGACGGTGAACTTCTGGTTGCCATGACAACCTAGACGCTGCAGGCTATACTGGCCAGTGCGAGATAGCGTTGAGGATAGCGGAAGAGAACCTGCAATCTGATTTCAACGAAGTTACTTCTCTTCCGAGTTTCGGCTGTTCAGTGTGTAAGTAAAGTAAATTTGTCCCCACTGTATCAGCACCATGTGTACCTGTACAATTGTTCGTCTTTTGTTCATGTATGTATAGTGAAAGAGAATGACGATTTTGACATGGCCTTTTTATAGACAAATATCCTTGAATAAGTATGTATGCCAGAGCTGTAATAGACCTAGTGCCAAGTGAGTTAATTCAGGCGCACAATGCTAGATACAACGAATTTGAAGCATCGTACTTCTGCTTTGTATGAGCTCCTTGACTAAGCTATAGAATCAAGTCTCAATATATGGCTATGTTAATGGTTGATCTTTATAAAATGCTAACCTTACTTAAAATGTACTCTGGGTAGAAGTAGAATATTTCAGTTTACGATAGCTCGATATATTAGAGATTTCACTGATTTGTAAGGCGTGGTGGAATGGATTTGAAGAATTACGAAGATGCTCATGGTTGGAACTAAAGGAAGGGGTGTTCGTCAAACTTTATCCATATGTGTAAATATTAATTGCATTTTTAGTCCGAATATATAGATTTAAAATATGCCATCCGCTACGTTCATTTTTTTTTCATCCTTATTTATACATGCCCTCCACGTCGCCTAATGATCTTTCACCACAGATCATTGATAAGGAACCAGCACAAGTTCAATAAACCTTTGAACATCCATGCGTTCTGACAGATATTTTCATATTTCCTCCATTAATTCCTGGATATAATCTAGAATAGAGACCTTAGACGTTCTATTCATCTCATTTCCGTCTGAAGTTGAGCTCGCTGAGTGATTATACGCTTAAGACATCAA
>JAGDQP010072557.1:0-10495 GCA_022664845.1 Lepisma saccharinum | reverse complement strand
GCCTGATGTTTCTTCATTGGACGCTTTCAGCTCTAACTTGAGGATGATAAATTAGCTGACAAGGCCTTATGCACTTAAGTTGAGTTATCAACTACTGGGTGGGTTTGCGTGCTAACTGTTGCAGTTTCCATCAAATATCCTAGATCATCGCATTTTGGATATGGATCACTTCAACTGACGTGTTCTACAGGCGGATAGGGATTGGAATTCAAAACTCAATATAGCAGAAAAACTTTTACATGTAGAAGCTTTTATATATAATTATATGCTTCCCCCAAAGTGGCTGTCAACAACAGGGCTTTCGAGATGGATGGTCCAAAGTGATTAATTTCTACTAAAGATGATTCTGAAGCGAAACATATGACCAAACCACGAGAGTGAATATACAATTCTATGAGGCAAAGTGGCATAGGGTAGAGAGAGATATGAATGTTAGTCAATTCGGAACATAGAACTTTCGTCTAAATCTGTTGACAATGTTGGCCCTTGAGATGATAATATGTTGAGTGCATTGATTGAATACTTTTAGAGGAATACGATTGAGAAATAAGAATAATGGTAAATTGAGAGAAAAGAGAACAAATGGGTAAAAGAAGAAAGAATAAGTGAAAGAATAAATGGAGAAAAGTTGGAAAAGAGGAAGGAAGAAATTGTGGAAATCAGGAAACGTAAGAAAGAAGACAGATAAATAAAAACAATTACATACACTCTTTTTGTAATCTAAAGAGGACTTGATGAAACAGAACAAAGTGCTAAAGGGTAAAGTACAGAATATGTTCAGATTTTCGTGCCTATAACTTACATGTTTAAAATAGAAAATAAAAAGTTGAGGAATTAAAATATGACATGCTGATAGTAAAACAAAAAATATTTGAAATGTTACGGGATATATGTATCCGGAGGCACAGTGTTGAGGTTGTGTACGTTGTTGTTGTAAGGAGGCACAGTGATGAGGTGCATGTAAGGAACAGTTAACCGCGTGATTTCAAGTTAGCCGTTTTCGTCACTGAGGTTGGGAAATCCGTAATAATTTTTCGTATCTTTCTTATAGCGTACATTTCCTGCCCAAAGATGTATGGTCACGATCCATATGTGTAGCAAATTCTCGTGTCGTCGGTTTTTGATCCGCATGAATTGCCACGTTCGAAAACTGACATACAAAGTCATATTATCGTGCAGGCCATGCGGACTAGTTTATGTCAAATTGTTGCTTCTGGAAACCGCCTTTGGGCAGTTTTTCACTAATATCGTTGCCGTGATACACTGTTTAAGGATGTTAGGTGGATACGGAGGCTATCACACCTTGATATTTCGTTAATATAATGTTTATAATAAACATTTTAAGGATATAGAACATTTAGCTGCCACTAGCTGCAACTTTATATGTAAAACTTCTGCAATGTTGACGGAATGCGTTGCGCACTTAAATATTTGTCGACGATGCGTATAGAATCCGAACCTTTTGTAATGCAAGATAGGGTAGAACTGAAGGTCATTTTAACAGTAGTAACGATGTCATGGAATAGGGTGGAGTTGAAGCTGGTGTGGAAGTATGATGGATTAGACTCATTAGGGGCATAAAATGGGCTCCACCTATTCAGACTATTAAGATGCAAAAGATTATATGATTTCTTCTATGAGTTCTTACATCAAAAAACCGATGTATATCTTTCAGAAGTGATTATTGTACTACTGGTTAGCCCTGAGCTTTTCTGAACAAATTGGAAAATTGTCTACGATTTACTAATGCGTAATGTGTATGATAGTTTATTATAAAAAGTACAAAATATGCATTTTCCTAGTGATACGTGCAAAGCGTAAAGGAAATATTGCTGCAGAAGGTACATGTCAATCGTCCATTTCCAAACAAGACTTTCTGAAGAAAAAAATAATAATAATATATTCCCATTGTTGAGTTCGTTTTATCACTTTAGAACCAAACAGTGAGATTTTGGGATTCCAGAAGTTTTCAAATTCACTGGGCTTTCAGGAGAATGTAACGTCAGAAAAGTAATTAACAGATAAATTTGTGTATATTTTTGTTTCTTGTCAAGTAATATATAATGAAACTACTATCTTCTCCAACTATTTTAAAGCTATTCATATCTGTAAATTTTGCCTATTGTTTAGAAATTAGAAGTGTTTTTTTTTTTAATTCCTCACATTTATGGTGATTGGACAAGGACTCGTTGAAAATGGACGCCTGGAATGATAATTGCTGGTCTTTTGGCGTTTTTACATATTTATACAATTTACCAATTCACGTGCTTGGTTACGTTTGTTTTGTCAAACTTTGAAATATGTTTCTTTTGTTTTATTAATAGTGTTGATAACTAAGTTTGTACAATACGTATAAATTAAATTTGCTTCAAATACAAGCCTACTTGTCTTGATATGATCAGCAACATTTTTTTCACTGTTTCTTTCACTTTTACTACTCATACATATACTGAAATACGTATTTAATAACGCATATTGTTAATATTACTTTGAGGGTAACTTAGGAAGTACAACATATTGTTAAGGACCATTAGGGCATGTTTTTCATTCATATGTTTAGCACATTAGAGTCAATATGTTTTGTTTAATATTTTCGTAAATCCCCCGAGCCATCCGAATAAAATTTTCTATAAGAAACACTGTTTTGTTTTATATCTGAGGATATAACATTACCTCATTAAATTTAACTCACGATAGCCGATCTTTTGAAGAAATATCCTGTGATTTAAACAACTATTACACACTTGTATCTTATAAGGCTTTCATTAAGACGAAAGGGGCTATATCAAGAATACTGCGTGAATGAGAAACTTATAAGAGTTAACAAATATAAGCCCTTGCCTAAGACCCACCCAATATTTCCTCCGTATTTAGACTGTATTACTCTCAGCGTATTTTTATGAAGGGTTCGTACCAGTGCGCAACGGTCTCCACAAGCGAATGAACGCTCATTAAGACAAATCAGTATAGCACCTCGATGGTGGTCGATGACGCAGCAACTATTTTGTCGCAAGAATCTTACTTGTGCGTTTGCCTGTAGACGGATTGTTGAAAATCATGACTCTCCATAATCACACTATTCATTCATGCATATGTTATAGCGAGTGAACGTGAAGTTCTCCGTTTTAGCTAGTGAGTCCCCTAAGAATTGCCAAGTTTTTCACGGGCCTGGGATAACGATGAAGTAGGATATTATGGTCAATAGTACCAGTCTGAGCTCACGGTTGTGTTCGCGAAAAAGCCTCAATTAAATGCACTTGGACAGTACCCGAAATTCCTTGCACCGCGACTGATTTTAAGTATGCTTAACTTTAAAAATGTCCAGTGCTGATACAAAAGTTACTTTCGGATTATACACAAAAATGAAAAATATAAAATATTGTACGTAACGGGCATAAGCAATAGTGTTGTTACCGCCCATACAATTCATTTTATCTTATCTTATAAAATATTGTTAGAGCATTTTCAATCCGTATGTGGTTCTGCAAAAGGTTACAAAAGTCAAATCAATGTAGAGTTAAAAATACAGTTTGGTGATGACGTCTCTGGTAAAATTATCCAGACACGCATTAAGTTTTCAATTACGAAGACGTGTTTTGACATATATTTAAGCCTTTCGATTTTTTTTTATTGAAAGGTTCTTTTGTAATAAACTGAAAAAAAAAAACATTTCCATTTCCTTATTTACTTTGCAAAGTCTTCGGATTTGTGTTCTTATTGTTTATTTTTTTTAAAAAAATACATTTATTTTTTTGCAGATCGACAGAATTTGTGTGATGAAGAAGGCAAGAAATGCATAGAAGATATTCAAGGTAATGACTACTACTGAAATTGATTATTAGTGAAAGTCCTATTACATAGTGGTGATATCACACACAAACAGATTTCATTAAAGTATATATGCGTATTTCTTACTTACTTCGAATAAATTTCTTACCTCAACATTAAGCACCATATAGTTGCACCAGTTGTCTTTTTCACGAACTTGGTAAATTGATGCATTTGACTATTTTATACAGTCTCATATTAACTAACAAGAAATCCTGAAAAAAAAAATCATAATAAATCGATTTACCAGGTTTCTTTATAGAATAATATATTGACTTCAAAGACCGATGATGGAAGTCGATGTTTATAAATTAGACGGAAATGACGCGAAATTCAAGTTTGAAGCTACTTACTAGAGCAAATATATATAAAAAATAGTCTTCTGTAAAATATTTCCTGAATAAATGTTGGGAATGGTTTTCTTTAACCATGTTAACCAGATGGTTACATGTAACCAGATAGCATACCAACTTTAAATGAGGTTTAGCCACCTCTAAATTGCTGTGTGGGTAGTACGACAATAAGAAAAAGGAGGAGGGACTTAAATTGTATGATGTTTTATGTGCCCAGAAAGACCAAATAGAACCTCACATAATTTATTACAATAAGGTTAGTTATATTTCAATTTGTTGGAAATTAAGTTTAGTGGGAAATTTCAGTTTTTTATATAACTTACCTTTGAAGATGTGGTATTTCCAGTTGAGTGTTGTAGGGTATATATTTTATTTTCTGTCAGAGCACAGTAATCGGTCATCATTTTAAATAAACCTTGTCAGGAAATTGTGAACATTTACTTACCGGATTGAATACAATAAAGTTAACAACTTATTTATTTAAAATACAATCAAATAAAAATGTTTGGTTTGATTTATTGTATAATCGTAGTTGGAAATATGTTGAAAGAGAAACTGTAATAGTGAAAAGAGAATGACGAACGTTATTTAGTTACTTTGAAATGAAACGATATCCTTCATGAAATTTGGAAGAAGAAACTACTACTCGGGTTCACTGCATGCCGATGCAGAACTATACAAGAAATACTAGTGCCAAAGCTGATCATACATCAATGTAGAGCGATAACACATTTCATCGTTCAACATCTTCAACTTGCTAAAAGACCTCAGAATGAATGTTCGATTTAAACAGAAACTGCTACCTTTGTGCAAAAAATCGGCGTTGAAACTTCATCAGAGCACAGTGTTTTCACATGTTTGTGACTTTAGAATTGATGGGAAAACTTATCAAGGAATTTGATTTACAAAATGATAAGTAGGGGGAAGAATAAAGTCCAGACTTTTTATTGTGAGCAATCTTCTGGTACCAGAAGTACAGTACAATGGAAAATGTTCCAACTATTTTTCAAGAAATAAAGCAATTAGGGAACTCTTGGGTCAACCAAATTATAAGTTGGGGAAGACACATTGTATGTTATTTGAGTACATATAAAACAGCAACGAATGCCCGTATACTCTGAATGAATTAAAATATATCATCAAACGTGTATCTGATCAAAAAGATGGCTGTCATATACAGAGTAACATCTTTAATTTTATATTAAGAATCGGATAATTGCTTTAAAATGTTTCTGGAAGAAAAAAGTAATCTGCTTATCGAACATGTCTCATAAAATTATGTATCAGTGATATACCGACATGGAACTGATTCTACTACTGAATGGCAAAGTATGGTATTTGATGCAGCCGACATCATACGAGAAGTCATACAGATTATGGCTTATTATTATAGTATATACCTAGATTTCATTGAAAGCAAGCCTGGCGGGTCAAACTTCATTTTAGGTCTTTATGGAGAAGTAAGCGACAAAGAAGAATGCTTCTGAATCGCATGTATTTAACAGGGAGTGCATTGTGATAAAATATACTATAATATGAACTGTAAGACCAAGATTATTCCTGTCACCCATGTAAACCAGTCTGCCTTTACCCCTTCACAGACTACATGGATCATTAATTAATCTATTTCCGTCCATTGGAGTATGTGCATCATATCATGAAATGTATGTATACATGACCTCTCTCATCAATGCAGAATAGTGAAAAGTTTTTTTCAGCATGTGTTTAACGACACAGACGTAAATATCCGCTCGATGCATAATTAAGGAGGTGATACGCAAAAGGGAACTTGTCCAGTAGATACAGTTTTTCACAATCAACGAAAACGTACCCCAGCCCGCCATATGCACATATGTGAACCATACATTTTCACATGTTTCTATAGTTCAGTATGTTTGCTTTTGCGTGATTTTCATGCTATATTAACATCCAGCTTATCCTCTAAGTACCAGTCCATATCGTATCTCATTATTGCAAATTGTGGACATGTTCGCCTTTACGTGTCTCCTCCACAATGTAAGTACGTTCCATGCTATGGAATGGATCCAATGTGTTATATCTAGTACCAGTACTAACACTTAGGTAAATGCTCAACCAATTCAGAGTGGTTCTTCAATCTCGAAGGTCTGTGTTGGAACCCAAAGAAGTGTAGAGGAAATGGGCTTAATAATGTGATTGAGGGTTTCATTATAATCAAAAAACTATTATGAATGGATGTACATATTGAAAGTACCATTTATAAATTTGCATCCTAGTACTATTTACGCGCCACTGTGCTTGACATCAGATCAAAGTAGAAGACTCAGTTAGTCATCATCGTCACATTTGATCCACTTATGTTGAATTTGACTCAATTATGGCTTTAGGCATCTATGGCTCAGAGTATAATAGGTTAGAAGAAAGGATGCGCACTGTGAATCCGAATAGTATTTTATAGTTCCAAGTTTGCATGCATTCTATTGTTTCATTTCAGACTAACCAAAGTAATTATCTTTTCACGTTTACACTTTCTTTTCCAAGATCCACACATATTGTGTGCCCAAAAAGAGCACACAATAAGTCAAAATCAATCGCTCTTCTTTTATTGCATTTCTAATAAATTCTGCTATGTAAATTTTCAAAAGATCCTGACAATGTTTCTTCAAACGATAACCGATTACTATGATCTCATAGACAATAATAAATATAATTAACAGCATTCCATTGACAATACTACAACTTCATTGGTTTGAAATACTAAAAACTAAAATCACCAATTAAATTTAATTTCCATCTAAGATAGTTTTAACTTTGTCGTAACATATTATCTCATGTTTTATTTGCTCATTCTGAGCACAGAAACAACTTAATATTCACACTACCTTTCTTTTTTTTTCGTTTTATTCCTTTTCTCACTACCTACATAGCGGCTTTGACCTGACTTAAAAGTTAATCAAGTTTACCTTGACAAGGGGAATTACTTGGTGTAAATTTAGCAAGGTAAATCAAAAAGATTTAAACAATGATGAAATGTTGAATCAAGCACCCTAATTTCAAGAATCAAGATTGAAGTAGTCTTGCCAGGACAAGAAAGGAATATAAATTGTACTTCTTCAAAAATCGAAACGTTGTCCTGGATTGGAATCGAACCGAAGACCACTTGCAAACCAATCCGATACTAAAGTTATTTGACCACGGAACCATACGCCCGAGGTCACTTTCTAGGCGCTATTTATAATTAGTGTATTAGATCGAAAGACATGCTGTAGTAAAAGGCTGGGGTTTGGCAAAGTTTAGACTACTTCTAAATAAGCCTGGCACGTGATGAAAGCAGAGCACTGAGACGAAATTGGAAGTGCAACGAAAATAATCAAATAAATTTAAAGTTTGAAAAGATTCCTCGCATACTTGCTGGTTTCAAGAAGTGTGGTTCATTATAGTTTATGAAGTTTAACACGACATCAAGCTTTACAAGCTCGAGGCAAGTGACTGATAATTTTGTTGCAAGCTCGCATGCTATCGGGTTACATGATATATCATATGAAAAGATAGCCAAATACACTACACATTCATCGTCTACTTTACTTGCCACTACACAGCAAAGACAAATAATTATACTTGTCTACAGCTGACAACTGTCTAATGTGGATAGAATGATATGGCAAAGTTAAAGCATTGTTCGTGCGCTGTTGAGCGTCATTTCTACCTCACTAGCTATCACAGTAATTGTCCAACCATATTGATTTATACATCATTTTAAAACTTATCAAACAGGCAATAAAGTTTAGTCCAAACATTTTTGATATTGTAACGCTGAAGCAACATACACCGTAAAAAGTGCAACCATCAAATGCAAAATTTCGTTATTTTGCGTTTTCAACTAACTTACAGCAAAACTACTAGCGATAGCGTGTTTCGCATCATAAACATTTATGTAGCTTGTTCTCTAGAAATCATAACAAAAGCAGAAATATATCGTTATGTCTATTGATTACGGAGATAAAATATAATTTCTGAAGTTCCGGGTTATAGGAAGGGAAACCACAAAAGGAAGGGGCTGGAACTTTTGGAGAAATGCATCTCTAGTGATCGTCTAATAATTGGCCAAATAATTTCCTCTAATTATTCCCGACATTTACCTTTTATTCCCTTCATTTCCTGGGCTAAGAGACGCCAGTGTTGTTTTATTTTCAGAAATTCAGGTTTAATTTGCTGTTCCATAACTGTGAAAGTTGGCATAAACATTATTCGACACAATGCAGAAGTACTGTATGTGTGACCTTTCCCAAACAATCCAGTTGTTAGTGATGCCAACCTAATTTAAAATTTAATTTACACAACTTCTTAAGTCTGCACACACTTTTGCGTACATGTGCATTACGTACTGGTAAGGAAGGACCTGGAGGTAGACCGGGTCGAGTATCGCCCAGCAGTTGTCAGCGTATTTAACGAAAATCAATTTATAATCTTACTTTCTTCTCGTTGGATACATCATCACCGAACTTGGTATATTCATTATTCGAAGCAATACAAGTATTAAAGCTGATCCCTTTCCCAAGCACCACAGTTATGAGTGTTGCAATGCAAACTTTTTAATTCAATTTTTCAAATGATTCCCATATAGTTGGACTTATGCGCGCCAAAGTTGGAATGATTATTATTCGATACCATAGGAGACTACTGTGCCACACTCCACCCTCCAACGGTCACACTTGTCAGTGTTGCCAATCTATTTTAAAATTTCGAGTTATCAAATTACTAACGTCAGTTCATTTACATCAAATTGTGCATGCATATGTATTCAGGGGAGGGGTAGCCCGGCCGGGAATTCCAGGGTAGAACCTACTATTCCTATTGGTACTGTAGCGTAAAGGATCACCCTCTTTTTGAACCTGTAGTGTTAGGGTAACAATATATATATATATATATATATATATATATATATATATATATATATATATATATATCCCTTAACAGGAATTGCCATTTTTCTCTTACAGGAAATGTGTATCTGTGGGACACGGACATGTGATAAAGCAGTATTAAAAAAATAACAAAGATAATGAACACTAATGAAACTATATAGTTTGTACTATGGATACAATATGATAAACCAGAGCTACATATATTAATTCGGCTTTATCAATATATAGACTCATAAAATAATGCAGTTTCTAAATAAAAGTTTTACATAAATTTGTAAAACTGACAAATTTTCAGTTAGTGCAATTCTACACACAAGTATTCTGCAAATATAGTATTGTTCACATGTAGGGATGAGTTGTAGATGAGGCTCAGCTTTGGAAACGTTTGACGGACATGGTCGCCCAAAATGTATGTTAAAAATAACGAACACATGTCTTCGTGTCCTGATTTCAAATAGAAAAAAACATTAGAAATTCAATAAGAGCTTTGATTTCGGATACGTCAGTAGGTCTGTAATTTGATTTTTGTTCTACTTGAAGTTTGTTTCCAGCTTCTTCCAACTTCAAATTTGTCCATGTTGTAATCTTTTGAATTATATCATCATCAAATGAAGTCGACCAAATATCAACTTTGCTAGAATCTTCACCAAGATTTCTTAAATGCGTGGTTAAACTAGGCATCGATCTTATGATATTTGGATGGAGAACCCGCCGGTTCCTTGGTGATTCATTTGCATTCCAAACGAACCAATTTTCACCTGCCTGAATAATGTTTTTTTTTATCACATGAAACCTGAGAAAGTCTGCTTACATTGCCACTTATATTAATGTGATATTGCCCTCACTTTCAGTAAATAATTTTTCCTTTCCAGGACGATATGAGGGGTCAATTTCAGAATCATCTGAAGAGTATAGCACTATATTTTCCTAATCTTCTTCATTCTGCTATTATCGCCACAAACTTAAGATTTGCTATGTTGACAGTTATTTCTTTCGCTTTCTTTCTCAAAACTATGGTCTATTCATGTTGCAAAATTATACAAATACTCACACAACAAAATAGGAAGATCCAAGAGCTTCCATTTTATGTTCAAAAAGTCAACGACACAAATCATCTCAAAGAAAAAAATGACGGTAACAGAAATGTGTGCTTGACATACATTGTAGGTCTTCAGAAAACAGCAATAAGTGTTCAATCAGCCTAGAACTTCAACATTGAACCACCAGGTTACATGCACAACCAAATAATGAGATGGTACTGAGAAAACTATAACATTGTTTTAGTCAGTTTTACCAACGCAATACAAAGAGAGTGCATACGTGTCTGACAGACACTTAATTCCTGTTGACTGTTTATTAATTAGAAGGGTGTATTTCTTAATTATACTAATTAATAAGCAGTATATATAT
>JAGDQP010072556.1:0-10495 GCA_022664845.1 Lepisma saccharinum | reverse complement strand
CCATTTTACATCTTCTATTTATTTCATCAGTCAACTTTGCATTCGATGTTTTAAGCTGGCCTAGGTAAACATACTCATCAACTATGCCTATTGTCTCTCCGTTAATCTTCACTTCCTTCTTTGCAGCATGTTGGTTGTACATTACTTTTGTTTTACTTAAGTTCATTTTAAGGCCGATTTTCGAACTCTCGTTACTCAGTTCTTCCATTCTGGTTTGTAGTTCTTCTGCACTTGAAGCAAACAGGACTATATCATCAGCGAACCGTAAATGATGAAGATATTCGCCATTAATTTTAATTCCAACTTCATCCCAGTTTAAATTCTGGAACACTCTCTCCAGGACCGCACAAAACAGTTTCGGAGAAATTGAATCTCCTTGCCTTACCCCTTTTCCAACTTTAAATTTTTCACTGTCTTGATGCAGCCTAATGACAGAAGTGGCAGTCGAGTAAATGTTTCGCAGTAACTTGATGTATGCACTTTCGATGCCTTGATGTTCAAGTGATTTAAGTACTGCTGACAAGGAGACCGAATCGAAAGCCTTTTCAAAATCTATGAATCCCAAACATAATGGAAGTTCATATTCATTAGTCCTTTCCATTACTTCATTCAATGTTTGTATGTGGTCCATTGTGCTAAATCCACGACGAAATCCGGCTTGTTCCCTTCCCTGATTAAAATCCAAGTCTCGTTCAATACGATTCAAAATAACTTTGGTGAACATTTTGTATAGGACTGACAGTAAACTAATTGGTCTGTACTCTTTTTTCTACGCGTTCTTTGTCCCCTTTCTTGTACAACAAAATGATAACGGCATTGTTCCAACTTCTGGGTATTTCTCTCTTCCTCAGGCACATAGAGAATAATTTAGCAACTTCCTCTTTCATCTTTTCACCTCCCCATTTAAACATCTCTGCTGTGAGTCCATCTTCTCCTGGCGATTTTCCGTTCTTCATCCCTCGAAGTACTTTATCCACTTCTTTCATTACGTCTGGGACATCAACATCAATTTCTTCTGAATCTTCATTTCCTAGTTCTTCCTCGGAGTAGTACAATTCTGTGTAGAAATTTTGAAATATGTTTATAAAAAAAAAAAAAAAAAAAAAAAAAAAAAAAAAAAAAAAAAAAAAAATATTTGCTTTTTCCCTATCATGAGCTGCTGTTTGGCTTTCTTCAGGCTCTTGTTTTCCTCGATTGTATTTTTAACAAGATTTTCGTTATATCTTCGTACATCCTCTCTTATTTTCTTTCTTACGGTTTTATTTAGTTCTATGTACTCAATCCTCTTTATGCAATTTTCCTCTTCTTTCATTTCCCTTCTTTTCTTCATCAAGAGCTTAGTTTCTTCTGAGATTTTGCTCTCTTTTTTCTTTCTGGTACCTGCTATCTCCTTGGCTGTTTTTCTTATTATCTCAGTCAATATTTTATTTCTGCTATCGATGTCTTCTTCATCCTCTAACTCTTCCAAGGCGCTGAATCTGTTGCTTAGTTCTATCTCGAATGTCTGTCTGTGTTTTCCAAGATTTTCCAGATCTAAAACTGACGGTTTTCCTCTGATAAGCTTCTTTCTCTCTAGTTTAGTATTTAGTTTCAGCTTACATCTCACCATCCTATGATCACTCGAGATTTTGAAACTGTTTAGAACAGACACGTCTTGCAGAATTTCCCTGTTATTTGATAGAACGTAGTCTATTTCGTTTTTGGTCCCATTTGGGCCTTTCCATGTCCACTTCCTCTGGGGCGGTTTCTTGAAAAATGTATTGGAAATGAACAGTCTGTTGGCTTCTGAGAATTCCACTAATTTCTCACCTCTCTTGTTTCTTTTGCCAAATCCAAAGTTTCCCACTTTCGTGTCACTGCTCAGCTTATACAGAGAGAGAGAGGAAATTTAATAAAATTAGTGACCAAGGGCCCATGGAGGTTAGGTAAGTCAGGTACGGTGTTTTTTTATTGTACACGCGATTAAATCGTGTTTTTCCAGACTTTCAAAATCGGATAACAAAAATAAAAATATTCCTGAAAACAGAGACGTACAATATTCCGTGAAGTGGAAGGTGGAAATTTCCCCCGGAAAATGTAATTTTGCTGGAGAAAACGGAAAATATTGTTTCCGAAAACCGGAAAACTTTTTCCGGAAGTGGCTATTTCTACTGGACAGACATCAAACAAACGAATTCAAATAAAGAGGATCAAAAATTTTCTAGGGATATTTGCTAATTAAGATAAATTGATTTTCTATTTTTGATTCGTTCTGTGCAGTACTACCTAGAGGTCTACTGTTAACAATTGGTATTTAAAATAGTTTTCAAAGTCTTGTGAGTTTTGAACTTGCGCATTTGAAAGGATGGGTTTTCTCGGCTCCATTTTATGTTGAATATATTTTTTAAAATGCACTTCTAGTAAATTTATTAATATGCAAAAATGTAGCGAAGGCTGTACACTGTTAAAAATTGTGTATATGTTGCTAGGAACTCTCAGGGTCAGTTCTATAATCAACCGCTAATCTTCTAGTCAGCGCTAAGTTGAGGCCAACTCTTAATTTGGGTACTGTCATTGGCTAAAACCAGACTTGGCCTCAACTTAGCGCTGACTACAAGTTTAGCGGTTGGTTGTAGAACTGACCCTCAGTAAAGTTCCGCAGAGGTTTTTAGTATTTCGTGTTGTTTTACCGAAATCAAGGAAAATCGCATAAACTTTTCGTATGGTGAGGTAAGTGGATTCAGTTGTCAGTTCTTCACATGCGAAGAGTGACAAAAAGTTCCTTATCGTAGCCGTGAATGCACTTCTAATCAAGTATTTGGTGCCGCCATTTTGACTTCTTCTCATTTTAAGATAAATGGAAAATATTCACAGTGAATGGGAATTTCAATCCCTCGTTTTTGTTTTTATTTTAAGCGATTAAAATGTGGCGTAAGTCGTGATATTAACTTAGTTCATATCTTCGGGGTTCAAACAACGCACCTCTGGGCTGGGTTGCAAGTAAATACTTAAGTGTAAAATCTGACTTAAGTCAGATCATCGAGCTCTATATAATATTGGAGTGACTACTTAGTGTTAAAGATAGACGACAGAGCAAAGGTTTAAACTTGTCTGTCCACTTCCAGTCTAATCCAATATGGACCAAATTTTCAGTTCGAACTTAGTTCTTATCGCTGTGCGGCCGGTTTTTTATTTAAGTAATCACTCCAGTATTATGTAGAGTTCGATGGTCTGCTTAAGACAGAGTTTACACTTAAGTATTTTTCTTGCAACCCAGCCCTGACCTTCACTAATGTTTCGAGCGGGTCATTTTTATGTCTGTAAATTTAGTGCAGTCGGTAAGATACTAGACTTCTAATTAAACATCTCGTATTCAAATCTCCGTCATGCTTGTCTTTAGTTTTCCTTCATGCTTCCACTATTCTTGAAAATTAAATGGTGGCTGTTTTTTATTAGCAAAGTTACTAGAAATGTCCAGGCAATTATGGTTACCTGGCTTTTTCCAGGAATGCTTCTGAAAATGCTTAACACTGTAGATTCCAAAACGAGCATTTTGTCTGATCTTATATCAGTGGCGCATTCAGAGAGGTGGCGCGCGCCTTATCCTCAAGGAAACCACTTTATTTTTTACCATTATTTCAACAATTAATCTATATTAAAAAAAAGCTTAGATTTGTTTCCGAACAAAGCTAATTTATCTATAAATATAAGTTTTGGCGAATACCGGTGTCATATTCAATGATAAAATAACAATATGACGAGAAATGTAATAGATTTATACTTAAAAAACTTACTTAGCGGGAAAATATAGAAAATGCCCCAGATATACTCTACCTGCCCTGCGCCCCTGTCACCAAAATCCAGGATTCGTCACTGTCTTGTATGATCTTATAACTTCTGGCAAATTTAGAAACTTTATGAGGATATATATATATTAATGAAATTCAGCAACGAGTTAACATTGCATGTACGAATCGCATTAGAGCAATACACATTTTTTTTTCTATTATGCCATAGGCGACTCTTCTAAAAATAAAAAAAATTAAAAAATTCCCACGTCGTCCTGTCATTCAATTTCGAACTTTTGTGCTTTCGGTAGAGCAGGAATGGTCAATACTGATAGCGCTACCGGAACGCGATTTCTACGAGTAGCCAATAGAAATACTTAAACACGTGTTTCAATTGGCTACTCAGTCAAATCACAAGGAAAACACGCGTCTAGCACGTACATGAAAAGCCGACCTTATAGTGCATTATGTCTACATTTCACGAATTTGACGAAATATAAATAGTGCAGGCAAACAGAAGCAATCATCCCTTCAACATGAGCAAAATTGCTTCAGAAACTTTATTAATGGTTTGTAGCTCAACAATCATCGTTGTATAAGTATAACATCCAAAATCCGACAAAATCGAGACACAGGAACCCCCACAAAAAATGCATTTCAAAATGGAGAATTTAATGTGTTGAAATACGTAATATTTTAAGTTCATTTTTGTTTATACCCGTACGTTTAATATTTTGTGTATTATTAATTCAAATGTGTGCAGTGCTGGACAGGGCTTCTGCCCGATACGGTAGCCACAACGTTAGGCCTGATTTTCACGAAAGCTTGCGTTGCGTGCTTTGCTTGCAATTCGGGTGAGTAGCCCACTAAAACACGTGTTATATTCGTGTTCTACGTATTATGTAATAAAAGACGTGCTTCAATTGGTTACTCACGTAAACGCAAGCAACGCAAGCTTTCACGAAAATCAGCCCTTAGAGCGCCAACTTGCAAGCGCTTGCTTATCAGTGTTCTTTATGTAGCAATGCTTCATGACACGCTCATGAGTCAAAACACGTGGCCTTATACTTTCTACCCTGACTCATGTAGAATCTACCTTTTTTTTTTTTTTTAATTCTGTGAAATATTTATCTGCGCACAGATACAGTCTTTACAGAGGCATGAAGGATCAATTCTACTGATCATTTAATGACATTAATTTATTTCGAATGCACTCCATTCTGTATTTATAGTTTTATGGTTTGCCAATAGTTCTGACATTAAGATCGATAAATGTTTTAAAACTATGTTGTAGAACTCATTGTTGATTGTATTTTATGTTTATTATGTTCTATTGTATATAAACACATTATATCATGTGTTTGATTTATTCTAAGTAATTAAATATGATAATAAAGTTCATACGAGCAGCAGAAAAGAATACATATGTGAGCTTATCGCAGCCTCTTTTGTTCTGCATTGATAAACCTTATGTGTGTGATTAATAGCGATTTTTATTAGCATTGGTAATTGCAAGAGACATAGTGCTGCACGTAAAGTGAATTACAATAGCCTTTTGTTTTGTGTTGAGAAGTTGTGAACAATACAATAGACTTTATCAGGTTTGTTGGCATCATTCAGGGCATTCTTTCAATTAAGGGCTGCAATGTCATCTACAAGCTTTGTATTGTGCGTACGAGGAATTCCTAAAAGCAAGTTCATATCTGGTACACGATTTGTACCATCTCGTTATAAAAATCCTCAAAATTGGAACATTGTTGTGTTTGTTTTTGTCTTGCTGTTGGGCTGACTGCTAGATGATGTAATAGAACCTGCACTTGCAATGGTTTCTTTATTTCTTGTTTGGTAGAAACACCCAAGGTAAATATGTCTCTGTAGTAAATGTTTGCGTCACATGAAAAAAAAAAAAGAGACTGAACACCGTGAAGTTAGACCACCCAATTTACATCTTCTTATCGTAAAATCGTGTTTATAGTCAATAAATCTCTCTCTCCCTCCCATCACTCCCACGTAACAAAAATCAACAATCAATATAAGCACACAATTTTTCTAGTTATACGTAAATTAGTGCGGATGAAACAATAAAACGAAATTAAATAGTATTTATAAGACGGTCAAGTTGAGAGACATTTAAATAGACACAATAAAAATGAAAACTGTGCCTGTATGACAGAGACAGAGAAAAATAGAAATAGTGAAATAGCTAACAGAAACGAAAAGATGAAATATGGAATAAAAAGGTAGTAAAAAGAACCAAAGGACTATTACAGTGATGAAAGAGTGGCCCGGTTCATGCTCCGTACGTTTAATAAGTAGTCCAAAGGAGGGCGTGCGTGTATGCCCATTTTAGACAATCTTTTTGTCGTTTTTCCTATGTTTTATAAAGAAAGTTTCATTATTATTTAACGGTAAACTTGGAAGGAATAATGTTGCAAATTATTCACTAATAACTAATATGTGTATTTATAAATAATTGATGTATAAATTCAACGGCCATCAAAGTTTAATGTAGGCATCTGCATAATACTAAGTGAAAGATACCTGGCCATTAGATCGTTAAATAGTGCTTTTTTTTGCTTTGTCGCAATAAAAGCAAGTATTTTTATGAACCACGTGATTTTTGTTGGACATTCTTTCTTCTGCTTCGAATAACACTACAAGCGACCGCTTCTCGTAAGAGGAGTGGAACTTGTAGCATTGGGTGGATTGCTGCGTGGGCATTGCACCCTTGCTCCCCCTCTTTAATAAAAATTACCTGTAGGCGACCGTTTCTCGCATCGAGGGACGGAACCTACACTCCTGAACTTTCCACAAACTGTGGGCCGTGGGCGATCATATCTCTTCGGAGGTCTGGAACCAGTAGCTCATACTACCTTCCCACAACCTGTGAGCCGCTAATGACCGTATCTCCTCGGAGGTCTGGAACTAGTGACTCACTTTCCATCAAGCGTTTCCCAATCTGCGGGCCACGGGTGACCGATTCTCCACGGAGGCTCGGAACCTGTTGTACCCTGATCCACTGCTTGAGGAATTACCTCTCTGGGTGGCCGTTTCTCCTTGCGAGGCACGAAACCCAGCGAACGTAGTCTCTCACCTTGATAACCCAGTCGACTTCTCCATCTCCCCGGTGTGTCCTGCTTGCCCACTGCGGTGCGGAGGCTATCAGCCGATCAAGACTGTTATATAAAAGATTGTGAGACTCAGAGACATCTAGTGAGAGACTGGAGAAGTATCCGTTAATTATTATTGTGGACTATGTAGAAGGTTCAAATGAAAATGGCCAGTTCAGGAAATGTGCTCATGAAACCAGCAGTGGACGGACTGGAGGGAGGACATCCAAACTTGGACGAAGTGAAGAAAGAAAGAATCCCGGGTGTGCCTGTGCTTAAAGCAACCATGGTACCTGCACATTCCGAGAGAGAAGTGCAAATAAAGGAGGAGGAAGACAAAAAGATTCCGGAAGCGCCAGAAAAGAGCACAAGATTCTGGAGTGGCTGCGTCAACCTTCCCCAATGTACAAGTACGCGAAGAGAAAACAGAAGAATGATCCCTCATGAAACCGGATAGCACGGTAGAAAACATCAAAGAGGAAAAGCCAGTGACATTGTCTATCCTAGAACAATTGCTTGGAGGAATGAAGCAGTTGAATCAGAAGATGAATCACCAGAGTAATCAGCTGAATGAGAAAATGGGTTCTCAGCTGAAACAACTGAATGAGGAGATGGATCATCAGAATGAACACCTTAGCGAGAAGATGGCTTCCCAGTTAGAAGAAAGTATGAAGGAAATGAAGAAGCTGAATGAGAAGATGGCTGCCCAGTTGAAATGGGTAAATGAGAAGATGGCATTCCAGTTAGAAGAAACGCGAGATGCACTGGAGTTGCGTATCGAACGGCTAGACGAGAGAGTTAAATACCAATCAGACGAGCAGCGTGAGGAGATGCAAAAGATAGGAGAAAGGGTAGAAGAAGCTAAGTTGAAGGTTGAGGAAGTCAGTAAACGGTGCGAAGAGTCCACGGCAGCCCTGAAAGTAGACGTAACAAGACTTTCAGACCAAGTTGAAGAGAGGAAAGAGACTATCGATGGCAACCTGCTAAGAATTCATGAAGACGTGGGCAGACTACTGGCGGAACAGCTCACTATCCAATCCAGAGTGACGGATGTGGCAACGCTTGCTACCGGGAATCATTCCGAGATACAATCAGTAACCAAAGAAGTTCGAGAAGCGGTGAAGAAGACTAGGGAAAAAACAAACGCCTTCTTGATGGTCAGTCTAGATGACATCGAGTCTATCCAAAGAAGTGTATCTCAACTTGTCATCTTAAAAGAAGCTTTACTAAACCAGGACAGCATCCCTACCTACCATCGTAACCCTAGTCAAGGAACGTCCTGCGAAGGAGATGGCCAGATCACCAATAACTTACACCTGTCAAAGACAACCTGCGCAGAGGCAGAAAATGGAACTCCCGTTAAGACAGGCAACAACCTCTCACGTGCGAAAGGAGGAATAAAGTTGTCATCGTCCGAAGAGGAGAGTGGATTCTCTGACCGGACCAGTACTTCCAGTAAAGAAGAAGCCAAACTACCTAGGCATAAGAAACTATGCAGGCAACGAGAGAGTAACGAAGTCCACCGTAGACGTTACAACATTGATGATGAGACGTGGAACATTCGTAAGGAAATGAGGCCCCGGATCCGTCTCTCCGAACTGAAGTCTTTTACGATCTATCCTTCAACCCATGGATACATGACAGCACGGACGTTCCTCACGCAGTTTGAAAGAGAAGCTGATTTAGTAGGATTGGACCCAGAAATATTCTTAGAAATCTTGCCGTTTGTCCTAAAGAACCCAGTTCTTTCCTGGTATCAGTCTAACTCACATCGCTTCCTCGTATCGGACGTTTCGACGGTTATTCCTAAACCACTACCTGTTGGACGAGTTCACCTACGCATGATTGACAAGATTAAGGATCATACCATTTAACCCCTAGACCGACGGTGGAGTAGAGCAATTCGTTACTTGCAGATTCAGTCAAATTCGGGATTTGGATTCATCATACAGCGAGGTTCAGATCTGCAATTCGTTGATTCGTATTACTTTCCAGAGGCAGTTGGTGACAGTCAGAAATATGACTTACCCGGACATGGTGGAATCCATACAAAGGTTGAAACTTATCTACGACGACTTCGAGTTCAAGAAGACACCCACGAAAGGTAAAGGCGAGGAATCTTATCCTGAAGGGTAGAACCGAGGGAAGACGTTGAACGTTAACGAGGTAACTGTCAAGGAAAAATATACCATGACAGAATCGCAGAGGAAAGACGCTCCCACGGGTACAAATTACAAACAAGACTGGAAGAAGAACAAGAAGTTCTATAAAAACCGACGATATCCACCCAAGGACCGAACCGCTCAGGATAAACGAACGTCTGACAACTCAGGAACAGAGAAGTTCACTGGATTGGCCGGAGTCGCACAAGGAACCGCAGACAGTGCTCTTCAACCCGTTAAAAAAAACTAGACACCTCATCACCTCTCTCGAGGGTCGGAGAGGGGAACATTATGGCACACTCTAGGACCCAACAATTGCGAATGTGTCAAAAGACAGCCAAGATTGACCCGGCAGTATCCCATGAAAGGCTTTGACTCGCACAAACGAAGATGGTTAAAATAAACGTCTACCACATCAAGGACTGGGAACCAAATCCTAGGACTAATCCTGAAGATGAAGATTCGCCACCTGAAGATGACAGAGACGTAAAGTGGAAGAACGTGCCTTCCAGTATTATTCCAGTTACAGTTCTGGAACACAAAACTAGGGCACTTATCGATAGCGAAGCAACAGCATCCTTGTGCTCTAAAAGGTTTTGGAGTACAATTTCTAGTATAGTGTTCCGTCTCCAACTGAAATGAGCAAGAGACGTGATGTTGGTGGACTACTCCGGGAAACGAAAGACAAAAACTATAGAAGAAGTCATGTTGCCGATCGATGTGGAAGGCACTGAAATCAATCACTATTTTCTTGTTGTTAACGGGCTTAGCAGGGACATGCTGTTAGGAAGGCACTGGATGTTTGCTACCAGCCTCGACCTGGATTTCATGAATAGTGGAAGCATGGAAATCCGTGGTCATCATATCAAGGTGCCAATGTTACCAGAACTTAACGAGGAATTCCCTGCAGCCAATGAAGTCAACGTCTCAGAGCGAAGCCAGGGAAATTTATCATACGGATGTGAATGCCATCTAGGGGATGCACGCTTGGGTTGCGAATTTGATAGTCAATGTACCTGTGTGCACAAGGAGGTCAGCCAGACCATCAGGAACTGGAGTAATCATTTAGCTGCGCCAAGTTTAGAGAATCCGCCGCTTGAAGAAGGTTCCAACGCAGGTGAGGATTATGCCGTTACCCTGGATAAACAAATGTGCACCGTGAGACCGGAAGTTGCTACTCCATCAGACGATCGGAGGGACGATTGGTGTAGACTTTGTGTTCCTACGCACACACCCTAAGAGTTACGCTGCCTTAGGACCAATCAAGATGTTGTTTCTATATACTGGTCCGTACTTATGCTACGACAAACCCAGCCAGAAAATGGTTAACATTATTGGCCCCGCAACGGGTTATCACTTGGGTCATCAAGCGCAAGAGAATTGCAAGTTCATTGCAATGTTATAATATATAAATCATATATATATATATATATATATATATATATATATATATATA